>JAULKM010012037.1:0-14720 GCA_032355605.1 Rubia tinctorum
GAGCATATTCCGGCAGCCGGCTTGCTCCTTCTCACCTTTTTAGTTTGGTCAACAAGGAAGCAGAAGCAAACCATCCTTCTGATCGGTGTGAAAAAGGGTATTTTTGTAAGATGATTGACTGATCTCCTTAGGCTTGAGGATGGGAGATGGACTTGGGACTTACGACTGTATTTATAGGCAGAGAAAGACGGGAATGGCACTATAAAAATTAATAAAAACAGTGTTCAGAAAAGTCAGGGCCTATGGTTGACTTTGCAAGTTTAGTGGATCTTCATCGTTATCTTGATGGAGTGTTATAAATAAGGACCAACCAACTTTCTTATCAACAGGGAAATAATTGTTGTTTGAATAAAACACGATGCGGGTAGAGCACTAACTCTCTAACCCGAATTTCTGATCCTACCTGAATTGACTTAATCGAATTCAACTCAAATTTGATCTACAAATTATTGACCTGAACCTGAACCCGACTCAATCTGAACTCAACCCAAACCCAATTCTGACCTGATAATCTGGGTTCAAACCCGAACCCGACTCGACGCGAACTCAATCCGAAACTCAATTCTGACCTGATAATCTGAGTCCAAACCCAAATCCGACTCAAGCCGAAGTCAACCCGAAATTCGATTCTGACCTAATAATTCTAACCCGAAATCCAAAATTAAAAAAATCTCAAAATTCTAACACTATCTTCAGAGATAATGTTAAATTGTGACCCACCAAATAAAAATTTCTAACTCTGCCTCTGCCTAACACAGGCATACCGGTACCATGTAACTATTTTCTAGTAGTGTAACTCAACCCGACCTGACTCGAGGAACATTACACACCCTTCAGAACCTAACTTGACATTCACCTTATCCGACCCGACAAATAGGCTTTCACGCTTTTCAACCCAAATACGTTTTGACCCAACTCAACTTGACAAATAGACTTTGACTCTTTTCAACCCGACCCAACAAATAGACTTCGACACTTTTCAACCCGACCCAACAAACAGATTTCGACTAGTTTTGATCCGACCCGAACCGACTAACAGATTTTGACCCATTTCAATCCGAACCTGTTTCGACCCAACACGACCTGACCTAAAAATTAAATTTTGACCTATTTCAACCCAAACCTAATCTGAAACCGAATTGACAGCACTAGGAATAGTCATTACAAAGTGTATTTCTATATTGACGTGTCATGGTATATATGCACTTTTAAAGAAATTGGAGGTCGTATGTGCACTAAGCAAGGAATTAGGTAAATGCACTTTACCCGTTTCTTTTAACGTTTTCTATTTCAAAATCATGGTAGTTGTATGTGTTGATTCTTCGTTCTCAATTGCTACTCCTACCGGTAATGGCATTGAGACAACCTGCAATGAGATGCATTTTAATGATAAGGGTTATCAAAGTGGTATTGATTATTGATTGATTACAATGATTGATATCCCTATTTATAAAGAGTACAAGAGTAAAAATAGAATATACAAAAATAATATAGAGCTGTCGATTTGTATTCTAATATGCTATCACCCCCCACAAGCGAAACGTTGGAAGAGAATTCACGCAAGGCTTGGATCGAAAGAAGTTAAATACAGGACGAGACAAACCCTCGGTGAAAATTTCTGTGATTTGAAGAGAGGAAGGAATATGTCTAGTATGTAATTTTCCAGAGGAGACAACATCACGAACAAAATGATAGTCGATGTCAATATTTTCACCCGCTTGTGTGCAACAGGATTCTATGATAGGAAGATAGCGCTATTTTCCTATCACAAAAGAGAAGAGGGGGCGAGAATAATGGATTGAGAAGATCCCTCAGTAATTTACACATCTAGGCTAGTTTAGCAGCGGTGTTTGCCATTGCACGTTATTCGGACTCAGAACTGGAATGAGAGACAACAGGCTTCTTCTTAGCACTTTAAGATACATGGTTCCCGCCTAGAAAAATAGTATAGTCGTAGGTGGAGCGACGAGTCTCTAAGTAGCGAGCTCAGTCTGCATCAAAGTATCTAGAGACTAGGAGCAGACTAACAGTGGGGTAAAATATCAGACTATAATGAATAGTACCCCGTACATAATGAAGAATACAAGTAATCGCCTGATAATGCACATCCCGGGGGGATTGAAGAAACTGACTAATCGATTTGACAGCAAAGGCGATATCCATTCGAGTAATGGTCAAATATTGAAGGGCACCGACAAGAGAGCAAAAAAGTGTAGGATTGGATAAAGGTTTACCATTCATGCTAAGAAGGAGTGGATACAGGAGTGGCATCAATCATGCCAGCGCGCTGAAGAATTTCCAGAGCATACTTGGCCTGACCAAGGCAAAGACCCGAGTGACACCGAGAAATCTCAAGACTAAGAAAATAGTGAAGAGGTGTAAGAACCTTAATGGAAAACTCACGGTCAGTGGGAGAAACAAACTGCTGAATGAGAGTAGGGTCATTGACGGTGAGGATGATATCGTCAATATAGACAACCAGATAAATAATTTGTGAGCCACGAATGTAAGTGAAGAGAGAGGTGTCACAGGTGATGCATGAGAAACCAAGATTGCTCACATATGAGCTAAAGTGCTGAAACCAACCTTGCGGTTAAGGCCATAAATATCCCCACAGAGGCGACACACATAGTCTGGATGAATAGAGTCCCGATACCCAGAAGGTTGCTCCATATAGAAAGGTTCATTAAGAACACCGTTGAGGAAGGAATTTTTAAGTCCAATTGATGAAGCGGCCAATGGTTAATGGTAGTAATAGTGAGTATCCCTGTGCGAACAGTAGAGGACTTGACGACCAGGCTGAATGTATAAGTGAAATCAAAACCAGGTAACTGTGAGTATCTCTGTGCTACAAGACAAGCCTTATAACGATTAATTGACCCATTTAGAGCCAACCACATTAACTCCACTAAGGCTACGTATGAGATCCTAAGTGTGTTGTTGGCGGAGAGCAGACATCTCATCATCCATAACACTAACCCATTTAGGGTCCTTAAGAGCATACCGATATCCACAGGGTTCAGTTTCAGCCATAACTGTAGTAAGAGAACTAGTGAGGAAATAGTACGAAAAGAACGATGCTTGGTATGTTCGGTACGAGAGCGAGTAGACATAGAGTTAGAATAATTTCATGGAAAAGGCGGATATGGAAACGGGGGTGAGGCGGAGTGGAAGACTGTGGAGAAGAGTTTCCCAAAGTAGTAGGGCCAACCTCAGAAGCTAATGGAGATAAGTCTTTCAATGGATATAATAGGCTGGAAGTGAAGTTGCGTCTGCAGAGTTAGGATCCAAAAAGATGAAGACGTCTGAAGGGGGGAGAAGTGGGAGAACCGCCTGAATAAGGAAAGAGGATCTCATCAAATCGAACATGTCGGGTGATGTATATGTTCCGATTAGAGTTATCTAAATAGTGATAGCCTTTGTATTGTGAACTATAGCCTAAAAATATGCAAGGAGAGCTCTAAGGGTCTAAATTGTGCTTCGTTAATGGTGGAATTAATGGATAAACGCAACAGCCAAACGGATGGAAATTGGAGTAGTCAGGATGTCGTCTATAAACAAGATAAAAAGGGAGAGTGCCTATCAAGAACAGGAGTGGGGAACCAATGTGTAAACCACCGTAGAAAAGCCATCATTCCAGTAGGATAGAGGAAGACGAGTGCAAAACAACATGGATAACACCATCTCAACGATATGGCGATGCTTCCGTTCCCCTCAGCCACTTGTTCATGCGCAGATGGACATGAGATCCGATGGTGAATGCCATGAGCAGTGAAGTGATAGTGAAGCCGAGTATTGATGAACTTAGTGTCTCCATCGCTTTGGAAAACTTTAATTGAGCACGAAAATTGATTCTCTACAAATTTTGAAAAGTGATAAACACATGAAAAAAATATGATTTCGCCTCAAAGGGTAATGCCAAGTGAAACGGAAAAAATCATCAATAAATACAGCATCATTGGAGAAACAAGACTCAAGAGTAATTGGTGATGATCCCCATAAATCACAATGAATTAGGGATAATAAAGATTCCGCCCTTTTTTGAATTTTCAACAAAAGAAAGTCATTCACTCTTAGCCTTTTCGCAGGAGCCACATATCGAAGGTTTAGGTAATACTGAAGTAACAGAAAGTAAACCCTGTTTAATTAGCATAGAAATAAATTAATGAGAACTATGGCCGAGATGAACATGCCATAGTTCAAAAGAAGCTCAATTCTTCTGTGACTGAATGTAAGCAACTGGAACAACACCACATTTGCCAAGAAAATATAGGCCACCTTCACAACGCCGGAGGCCCACAACCTCCCTTGTGGATCGATTCTAAATCACAAAATATTTGTCATCAAAGCATATAAGGGCATTTAAATCCTTGGTGAGTTTACTATTAGAAATAAGATTTTTAGTGATAAGCGGAACCACCAAAATATTCGATAAAGATAATGCATCATTAAGTCGACAAGAACCCGTATAAGTATTAGATAAAGAAATCGACAAGAACCCTTTAAGAGTATTATATAAAGATTGGCGATTTCCAATAATGACAAGATTGTTACCAGAATAGGGTGTGAGATTATTAAGACCAGAAGTGGATGTAGTGAGATGACTGGTTGCACCAGAGTTGAGATACCAATCTGGGGATGGTGAACGAGGTTCTTCAAGAAACATGGAGGAATGTAAGGCATTGACGAGATGGGCAGAATCCACAGAATGGTTGACCGAGCTTATAAAAATTCGCAGAAGTATGGCTAATCTTATTACACCATTGGAACTTTGGGTTAAAACATTGGCCACGACCACCGGAGGGAGAATCACCAGACAGAGACCAATCATAGGAAGAACAGACAGAGTGGCAGCCACCAAAATAGCTAAGCGTGGATGACCATGCACCATGTAACGGTGCGTGAGATCCACACGCCCGAGGGGAGATGCAATTCTAGGTAGCGGCAGTCATGGAGAAGGAACCAGTGGGGGTTTCAGTCACACCATACATCCCAGAGATAGTTTGCTGAAGGAGTTCATGACTCTGAGCATACGCGAGCACTTTGGCGTACGATGGGAGCGGATTTTGTGCGAGTTGGATGCTTGAAAACTAAAAAACTTTTGGGCTGAGAGCATGTAAGAACCAGAGAACACAGTCCTTATTGCTGATGGAGGATTAAAGGCGAGAAAATTTGTCCAGAAGATCCTCAAAGCGGCGGTGAAGATCGGAAAACAAACCGTTGTCGGGCCGGAGATTGCTCATTTGGTCTCGAATTTGGGGTTCATTACTGAGCAAGGAATTCTGAAACTTCGAGCAAAGTCGATCCCAAATTTCCTTGGCCGAAGAGCAACCAATGGTTTATCGTATAATTTTGTCCAAGAGGGTGGAACAAACTAGGCTCTGAATCTGTGTCTTGAATGACCCCAAAATAAACAATAGAGGTAGAAGAATCTGGTGAGTCTGAACCAGGCTCGGAAGAGGAAGAAGACTCTGATATGCTAGGATTGGATCCATCTAGATAACCGAAGAGGCTCTCAAATTCAAGAACAGTTTGAATTTGGACTTTCCAAGATATGAATTTAGATGAGCAAAGCTTGAAAGGGAGAAGGTAGATTAGGGTGGTGAAGGAGAGAGACGTGTCAGAAGGTTCCATGGTTGAGAGGAAGAATTTATGTTTTCAAAAGTAGAAGAAGAAGAGACACAGGATATGGTTCAGATGGGAGAAAGATCGCTGGTTCAGAGAAAGAAGGTATTGGAACCTGAAGTATGGAAGGATACCATATTAAAATGGTATGGATTAGTGATTGATTACAATAATTTATCTCCCTATTTATAGAGAGTACAAGAGTAAAAATAGAATATACAAGAATAATCTAGAGTTGTGTATTTGTACTCTGATATTCTATCAAGGGTTTCATTGGAGAAGATGATGTGGGGGAAGAAGTAGTTAATCAAGTGGTTGAGGATGGTTAAAGTATTATGACCAAAATTGATTTAGTTGATTTGAAGGAGCAATACACTTTCTTAAACGATTGTGATCTTAGGATACCGAGTGTAGGGTAGAGAGTGTGGAGTTCTCCTACTAGGTACTTTCGGCGTATGAACACCATTTGTTGTATGGGTTGATCCTACCAGCTCTGGATTTCGTTATGAGCATATTGGAGTCTTATAGTGTTGCTCTTGCTCAACTTCATGATTGGGGTATGGCTATGATTGTGGGTTTTAAGGAACATTGCAGTAGGGCTGATAAGAATTTAGTTTGGATTTGTTATATGATTTATTAGCTCCATAGGTTGAAGAGAAGTGAGTACTGGTTTACTTTTTACCCAGCTATTCCTGGGATTCAAGTTGTGCAGGACTTTCCTAGTATTTTTGGAGTTCAGAAGGATAGATATATGTTCATCAGGTGCGTTGATGGCAAATCTATACCCCATGGAATACTATGGTGCCTTTAGATAGGCAATCTAACAAAGAAGCGAAGTTGAGAAAAGAAAGTGGTATTGTGATGGCTTTGGCTGCCTATTCGATAAGGCTGGGAAGACCTTGGGGGAAGCGAGGTTGTCACTTATTCTTTTATTTATGTTAGGGATTTATGTAGTTTATTAGGTATGGTATTTTTGTGTTCATAGTTATTGATATTTTAATTATTTGTAGGTATGACAATGTCAAACAAAACATTTGAAGCCCCTTTATTCGGGATGAGGGAGATGAAGATCGCTATGATCAAGGTATCAAACTAAATCATAGGCGCCGGAAAAATGTTTGTCGTGACCCAAGTTATAGGGAAAGAAAGATGAAGTATGGTCTTACATGGAGATGGCATAATCTCACCAACGGTATATGGCTGAGCTTGCAAAATTAAGCTCTCGAGGTGTAAAGTAGAAGCCAAGAGTGGAGGGGAAGGCTAGTGCCTAGTTGATGTGTTCATTTTATGTAATAGTTTTAGGGTATTTTGAACTCACTTTTGTGTACTTTTGTGCTTTATATCTTGATTTTTGTCTTAAAATTATCTTAGGAGATTTAAGAGCGGCTTTTTCGCTCTTATTTATTTTTCAGGGAATTTGGTGTGACAAGGCAAGGAAAATAAAGAGTTGAAGATTTGTTTTGGAGGTTAGAAGAATGAAGACTTGAAGAATTGAAGACAAAACAAATTAAGAGTTGAATATTTGAAGACTTAGACAAGAGAAATGAAGAATTGAAGATGCAACCTTCGTAACTGTCACAACTAGAGAGAAACACCTCACAGCTCACGATGGTTTCTATCGCAAGTCGCGAGGATCCGCCCATGGGTCGTGACAACCCTGCTACAAGCGGTATATTTTAGAATTTCTCTTGTACTATAAGTAGAATTCTTATCATCTTATGTCTAATAATATTCTTCCCTACATTCCTTCTTTCAAAACCCTAGTTCTTGCTTTTATTTCATCTATTTTCATCTTAGATTATGTTTGATTTTGTTTTGAATGTTAGTATGAACCCTCATAGCTGAGTTATCACTTGGGAGCAATTGATTGAAGCTTCCAAGCCCATGTAGTGAGAAACTCTATTGCATATGTTGTTAGTACTCTCTATGGAAAGAAATAATGATGAAGACTCTCTTGGGAAAGAAACATTCAACACCCATAGTTCGTCCACAGTAGAGCTGACAAGCATAGCCCTTGCTTTTGGAGTAGGCCTTGTGCGGCTAAGTATGGGCACGAGCCGCGTCATATTGCATGGCCCGTGCAAATCCAAGTTCAAGATATGAAAACCAGCTACAGAGATTTGCACACCCCCGCCATCAGTTGCCCAAAAATCGACTTCCAGCCGATAGCCCACAATGTTCTACACGACCCTCGCCATTCAAAAGGTGAAATTGAGCTTCTAGTTGGCGGCTCTCGAGGATATACATGGCATGTGACATTCAACCGTGCAGAAAGTGCCCCCAACCGGTGGCTCATGGAGATACGCGCTGCCGTGTGCTCAGAAAGGCCAGAGAACCGCAACCAGTCGGCAGTCCGTGTTGTATTACACGGTTCATGCCACACAGCTGCTAGTGTTTAGGTTTCCCTTTTTGGGCCTCTTTTAAGGCCCAATTCCTATTACTATATATATGAGCATATGTCTACTAGGGTTTAAGTTTGGATAGTCTTAGTTTCATTCTCCTAATTTTCCTAAGAGTAGGTAGAGAGAGAAAGGGACAGACCTTTCTCTCTTAGTTTTATTTTCTCTTTCTTTTTCCCAAGGGCATTGAATCCAATGGATCAATTGGGTTCAATTCTTAGGGAGTAGTGATTTACCTTAGGGATTTATATGTATTCATGACATGATAGTTATTTTGTGAGATTTTAAGATCTTCCTATCCTTTAATGCTTGTGAATGTTGTGTTGACTTGTGACTTACATTCTTGATAAATGCATGATTGATATACTACGTCAGCATATACCTTAGTCTACTTTCATTGTATGAAACACTATTTTTGTTCCATAGGGTGTGTTGGCTAGGGTAATAGAGAGAATGAGAAGTCTGCGACTGTGTGAGTGTATGCATGCGTGAGCACTACTTCGATAACTGTACGCTAGTTAGACTAGCTACTCACTAGTGAATAACTGGACAGTAGCCCGATAGAAGGAAACTATAGTAGTAGCAACTAGGGTTGGCATAATTCAATTCTTGTCGTCACAACCCTAAAGTCACCAAAAGGTGTCGATCCCTTTTCCTTTATATGACTAGGGAGAAACATTCATAGTGGAGTGACCGGGACATAATTATTTACGCAGAATGAATAGAACTGCACAGCAGCGGTGCCATTGTTGTATTTCCCTAATTACGGAGGCGGTGTTGGTAGAAGAAAACGTGAGCACCCTTATGTGACAGATAGGGGGAAGTGTTGACTACCGATCACACTATGTGACATAAGTATTAGGATAGGTTTATACATCTTGTACTTGACTGAATCTAAGATCGAAATATACTACTGGTCATGTAACGAAAATATCCCCAAGTTCTAGTTTTATGTAGTTTTATAGTTTACAATCTCATCATTGCATGATCGTAGTTGTTGTATAAACCCCTCCCCCAAAAAAATTGTTTTGCGACATTAGCTATTCCTGACATGTGATCGGATTGACAACCCGATTGCGGCTTTGCGTAGTTAACCTTTAAACCCTAGCATCTCTGTGGACGACCCCTTGGTAGTCTAATAGTTAGAACGTGAGCAACATTATAAATTCTATCTTTGATGTCAATGAGCTCCGCAGGTTTAAATTCCATCTCCCGAAAGGTTGATAGTTTTTAAAAACCTCATGGAGTGCGGATCATTGTGCTATCCTGTAACGACTACTGCCTGCTTCCCATATTTTTGCATTCAACGAGGTTACTCTCAACATACCAAAGCCTTTAGAGGGAAGTGTACACGTGTTCATCGAAATACACACGAGTTTAAAGTAGGAGTGCTCATAACCAAAAAACAAGTGCAACATAAAGCCCATACAACTTGGGGAACAAATCAATGCTCGTTTTCAATTATATTTCTAAAAGATAACCATGTATAAAAGAGGACGAATCCAACACTCTACATATATGTTGTGTAGAAGTGATTCCATGTGAGAGCTACAAGAACAAAAAAGGATCAAAGAAAACAAAGGCATGGACCCTAGAATTTTAGGAAAGAACTAAGCTAACTAACTAGCTAAGTAATTGAAAAGCAAAAGAGAAAACTATATTTGACAAGAAGGTAGGGACAAGTCTTCTTGGGCCGTGACTCAACTCTAAGTGTGTTGGCCCTTCAGACAACCAGATGTTGCACACATGGGTGTTGGGGACGAAAGGCTCGAGTGTTGTGCATAACGCGATGCAGATTTGAAGAGGAACGACATATGCTAAGAGAGGTTAGGCAAATGATAGTGGATGACTAAGAGGCATGTGCGGTGCAATTTAGGGCTACCGATTCGCAGGGACGTGTTGAGCGGCACGGGATCGCAGCACATTCAGAGCGTGTAAGCGGACATGGGTTGCGTTGAGGTTGGGCGATAAGCAGTGGTGAAACCAGGGCCTCATGTAAGGGGGGGCTAGACGATGGCGGCGCGGTGGATGAACAGGCGATAGCGCAACAGATGAACAGGCAGAACTGGAGGCGCTGGAACCTGGAAGACGGATGCCGAACTGAGAACTTACTCTTGTAATGTATGTAGGTCTGCAGGGTTTTTTATTTGGGTTGGGCCAATTGGGTTTCAGTCCAATTGCCCTTCCTTTTTTTTGGCTTCAGAAAGTCTAAAACGACATTATTCCACTAAGGGCTAAACGACGTTGTTTTATATAGTAAGACAACAAAAAAATTAAAATAAAATCTAAAGATCGTCGTCTTCTTTGCAGTGGTAGCTGGGCGGCCTCTGAAATTTTCCAAGGGGAATCCATGGATTCCGGTGGCGTCTGGACCTAAATTCTGGGCCACCGAATCCTAGGGGAGGCGTCAGCACCCCCTCGCCCCCATGGCTCCTCCCCTGGTGATGAGCCAACCCCGTAACACCTAGGCAGTTTGATTTGCGATGGTGATCTCTGGAGTTCACATCGATAATGGTTTATGCATTAATCCAATGACTGTTTCTGCACTAACACGTAGATTTCCTTCAATGGTTTCAACATTAACTTGATGACAATTTCTGCATTGGAAACCAATAGCTTCACTGGAACCCAACTGAAATCCAGTGGAAAAATGAGCAATCCCATTAAAATTTCTAACGGTGAATCTCGCAGCAAATCCTAGCATCAAATCTGATGTGCGAGCAATTGTTGTAACTCCTTGAATCAAAGTCGTAACAACGGAGATACTTGACGGGGATGATGAAGGTTTTCTATTTTTAACTATTTGCAAACAGATCCCTGAACTTTAGCAAATATTTTAGTATTGACACCAAATATGAATATTGTAACATTGACCTAGACATTCAAAAAAGCAGCTATTTTATGTTTGTTTTGTTTGTAGTTTACTATTGGTCTCATGGTAAGACGGTGTTGCAGGAGACGGGTACAAATATATTGTTTTCAATCATCAATTTACTTTTTATTCTTCCAATTCAACCTCCACTACTCATTTAACCTCCAAAAAATTTATGTGCTAAAAATTAGGTGCTATAAACAAATGACAAGGAGTATTATATTTCGACAAAGTCTTGTATGAGACGGTCTCACAGTGAGATCAGGGATTACATTGCAAATAATTCAGCATGGGGTTTCAAATTGAAGTTTGAAAAGTTCAGGGGTTGGATGGGAAATATTATTAATTTACATTTGAATCTATGTATAAATATCAAATTTTCATCTTCTTCTCCCACATTTTTCTGACATCTTCTCTCTCCTTTCCTTTCTTCTTCTTCTTCTGCATAACTGACTTCTTCTTCTCTCTCTCCTCTCCATTTCTCTTCCAGCTTCCTTCGATTTTACCCTTTTTCTCCATTTTCTTCCATATTTCTTGGGCGCAGTGATTCGGGATAAACCCAGGGAATTTGTGCTTCATTTTCCTGCAATTTTGCCGATTTTAGCTTTGATTTCTAGCAATCTAACACAATTAGACCTTTTTGTGTTTGTCTTCGCATGTAATGTCTTCGCTGTGATTTTTTATGCACATTTTGTTGTTTTTTTAAAAAATTTTCATTTACTTTCTTTGGTTAATGTGATATTCTAGGGTTTGTGTAGGTTATACTTAGTAATATTTGGGGTTTTCTCTATTTTTTTGTGTTTGGTGAGTTGTTCATACGAATTTGTGCTAATTTTTGTGTTGCTACTGTTGTTTCTTAGATGTCTAACAAGACTTAACTCACTGCTGCTGCAATCGACAAGGAAGGAAGATATGTTAGTTTTTTAAATTTTAAGCAATGGTGTTTTAGATAATGTTATTGATGTTTCTTGTTTTATGTTTGATGTTTGATGTTTGATGTTTTAGGTTTTAAGTATTGCTATCTGTGTTTGTGTGATGTTTTAATTTCAGCGTTTGATGTTTACGGTGTTTTCATGCTTAAGTGTGTAGTTGATGTTCAGCTTTGATTGTGTATGATATCTTAGAGTTTTATTACGATTTTTGCATTGTTGTTGCTGTTTATTAGATGTCTAAGAACACTTGCCCAATGTTGGTGCAATCGAGAAGGAAGGAGGATCTGTAAAAAAAATAATTTTTCGAATATGATGTTTTAGATATTGTTATTGATGTTTCTGGTTTTGTGTTTGATGCTTCATGTTTAGATTTTAAGTACTATTATCTTTGTTTGGTGTATTTTTTTTAATTTCAGTGTTAGATGCTTGTGGTGTTTTCATACTTAAGTGTGCAATTGATGTTCAGTTTTGATTGTGTGTGATATCTTAAGGTTTTATTTTGATTAAGTGTGATATCTTAGGGTTTTGTTACAATTTATGCTAATTTTTGTGGTGTTGTTTTTTCTTAGATGTCTAAGAACACTTGCCCACTGTTGTTGCAATCGAGGAGGAAGTAGGAACTGTAAGTTTTCTTCTTCTTTTTTCAACTGTGATGTTTTAGATACTGTTGTTGATATTTCTAGTTCTATCTTTGATCTTTCATGTTTAAGTATTTTTATGTATGTTCGTGTAATGTTATAATTTCACTGTTTGATACTTGTGGTGTTTTCATATTTAAGTATGCAACTGATTTTCAGTTTTGTTTTTTTTGATATTTTAGTGTGTACTGTTAATGTTTTTAAATTTTGATATTGATGTTTTAAATACTGTATTTGATGTTTCTCAATGTAGTTGTCAGGGATGTTATGTGTGTTATTGTGATGTTTTAATTTCAGATATTTATGTTTTTCTCACTGTATAATGTTTTATATTATTTCACAGGAATACTTTCCAAGTCAGAGCTCTATGATGTCACTGATGAGTTAATAAAAAATTGTATGAGGAATCATACTCCTAAAAGTGTTCCCTTGAACAGAGAGTTGTAATCGACCTTTGGTCTGTGTGTTGATGCAGTTTGAGAGTCATCCTCTTCAAAACCAACAGAAGGCAAGTCTGAAAAAGCCAGCGGATATAATTTGATTGTTTTGGGTGCATTGTTTGACATAGATTTTTCAGTTATAATGGTTGATTGTTAGTGTTGAGGTGCTTGATTGTTATTGATGTTTTAGCTTGATTTGAATTTTTCAGTTTTTATGTTAGCAATTTTTTAGGGAATTTGAACCCTTTTGTAATGAATGATGTTTGATGGTTCGATAATTATGGTGATTGAAATTTTAATAGACTGGCATAAAACTTAAATTAAATGTTATGTTTTTGTTTTGCCAGTGATGATTCATTGAATTCATTCGATTTTGATCTATCAATGTATGATGTTTTATGTCTTGTTCATCCGTAATATACATGAACTGACACGTATTATCTTACATGTGTAAATTATCATGTAAAAATATAAAAAACATCAGTGGATATAAGTGGAATGTCAAAGAAGTTATTTCAAATGCAACAGTGGAGTGTATATTTTTAACACTTGTTTGAGATGTTTTATTTTTGATAGATGTGCTAGCTTTTCACCATGTCATTTTAAAATTTGATATTTATGTTTTTTATTTTTGAATATTAGATTTTTATTTGATGTATTTTTGGCAATTTAATAGTGTGAATTGATCTTTTAAATTTTAATATTGATGTTTGAGGAAGTCTCAGGAAATGCGGCATTTCCATAAATTTATAGAGAGTCCAGGTTTTTATCTTAAATATTGTAATTTTTTTAAAATAAAATTTAAATAATGTATTTTAAAATTTAAAACAAGTATTAATATGTATTTGATTGTGAAAATATAAAATATATCATATAAAAAATATTTTCTAAATTTCTAAATTTACTATGTAATTTAACAAATGCAATATATGAGGTAAAAAAATAAGTGGCATATGCCGCTTGTCATGAGACCCACTCTTGATATTTTTAATTGATGTTTGATTTTTTTATATTGTTTAATTATTTAAAATTCGATGTGTATTTTTTAGTATTTTTATTTGATGTTTTTGCGTTTTGTGTTTGATGTTTATTTATTTTCATTTGATGTTGGACTTTTTTGTACTTTTATTTGTTTTTTGTTCCCATGTTGACTTCTTTGTCTCAGTTTTAGCAACTTTGTTTTGTACGGTTCCCATGATCATCAACCAGGATTTTCAAGTACTTGTAATTTGAAGCAACAACTATTTTCCAATGGTCATTTTGGTTTCCTTTCGTCTTTGTTACTACAGCCGCAAGTATATCTGACTCGTTCAGGCTCTCTGTTTATTTTTATTTCTCGCAGATGAACCAGATCTGTCGCGAGAATGACGACGATGATTGTGCAGCCTAGCATCATGACGGGATGACGCCGGAGACAATGAAGAAGGCATGGAAGACGCAAAGGAGAAGCACCAAGGCAACAGTGATGGCAGAATCCGACATACGAGGGAAGAAGGAACACGACGACTGCGAGAACAGCGTTGGTGTTGGAGCTGCCGGAGGAGCCAAGACGGAGAACATCGTCATCGCGGCCGGAGAAAGAGGGAAGGAGAGAGGCGGAGGGAGTTCGGTTGAAAGGGGAAGGCACCCCAAATTTAATTTACCATTTGCCTATTTTCACTTGGTATGACCACCTTGAGACGGTTTCACATGAGACTGACTCTTATATTCCAGTCAAGCTTCCTTCATCAATCAATGCAACCAACACTAGCTAGCGGTTTGATTTGTAAAACCACACCGTTTTTAGCTGATGAGTTGCCAATCTCAATAACACC
>JAULKM010012058.1:0-30943 GCA_032355605.1 Rubia tinctorum
AAGGATATGTACAAAACCAATCAGAAAGGGTATTCCTTTCTTAACCTGATTCTAATTTATCTAATATTCTATTACTCGCATAAGAAACACACATTTTTACATTTAGAATGCACAAAATATTTCGGGGATATGGTACACAATTTTAACGTTTGACCTTTCCATGACGTTGTATTTGTTTTTATACTGAAATATTAAAACCATTTAAACCCGTTGGTATCATCAAATCCTTAATTTTGGTATGCTTATGTCATTACATTTAACCAAATATAAAATTTATTAATTATTTGACTTGTTTTAATAAATTTAAATAAAAAATATAGTAATGGTTATAAAAAAAGTTATCTAATCAATGAGATTTTTATTACTTAACAAATCGATCAAACATCATCCATTCGTCCCTCACTCATTTCTCCATCATCGAAATGGCAACCAGAAGTTAATCGCCGCTAAATGCACACCGCCGTCCAAGGCCCATTACTACCCACAGTGAAGTTTGGGCCACTGGAATTTAATCACCGCTACGTGTACACCGTCGGCCGGCTCTCATTTCTAGCCACAGTTAAGTTTTTGTAGCTGGAATTTAGTCGCCGGTACTAGCACACCGTTGTCCGGAGCCAGGTGCTACCCAAGGTTGAGTTTGGCTTGATTGAAATCTATGTTCGGAGTCCCTATGAGCTTATTGTGCAATTAATTTTCAATTAACGTGAGTTACCTGCTTGAATTTCATTTTTTCCCTTCAAAATCATTGATCTTTACATATAAACTATCTTTGTATCTGCTTTGTTTAAACAAGGGTTCCTGTGGTTGATGGGAAGAAACTCGACCTTCACCATCTTTACAAGGAAGTGACTAAACGGGCACGAGGATTGTCTTTAAATTACTTTGTTTTTAAAGTGTTTGTTTTATATGCTAATTTGTGGAATGAAATGAAAATATTTTATGACTTAATCTATTTATTTTTATTGTTTTTAACAAATATTATATATACATACTCATGCTCATTGCAGGTGGTTGCCTCATATAAATGGAGCCACAATCTTGATGGATATCGTGTTCAGGTGAAACTGCACGAGTTCTTCGTACTTGCTGATGAGCCATTATGCCGACCTTCGTTACTTTAATGAGGAGGTTTACTTATTCCAACCAAAATTCACTTTCCCACTACAAGGACACTGCATACTACAAGTAAAATTCTTTTCAAGTTTAATAATTTTATAGCCCAATTTTTACCATAAGGATACCAAGGATGTTCATAATATGCATGTAACATGTGTATTTCAACACTATTATATATGCTTTTCAATATACACATATTAATCATATTTAAATCATAATAATGCACAAGCTCGCACAAGAAATGCACATTTTTATAATTAGAATATACAGAAAATTTCGGGGATATGGTGCAGATGACACAATCTTAACATTTGACCTTTCCATAATGTTGTATTTTTTATGCTGAAGTATTATAACTATTTAAAATAGTTGGTACAAAGAAATCCTCATTTTCGGTTTGCTTATGTAGTTTCATACAACCAAATATAAAATTTATTAATTATTTGATTTGTTTTAACAAAGTAACATAAAATAATATAATAATGGCTACATATAAAAGTAATTTACTTATCAGTGGGACTTTTATTACTTAACCAACCGACCAGACATCATCGATTCGTCCTTCACATATTTCTCCGACAAGTCATCACTGAAATGGAAACCAAAATTCAATTGCCACTACATGCACACCCCTGTCCAGAGCACGTTGCTATCAAAAGTAAAGTTTAAGCCACTTAATTTAGCCGCTGGTACATGCACACCATTGTCCAACACCTTTTGCTCCCTCCAGTCAAGTTTTGGCCATTGGAATTCAGTTACCAATACCTTTGCACCACCATCCGGTAGCCGTTGCTAGCCACGGTCAAGTTTGGGTAGATCAAAATATGTTCTTGGAGTCCATACGAGCTTATCATACCATTAATTCGCAATTTATGTGAGTTAGCTACATGAACTTAATATTTTACTCCATCAAAATTATTGGTCTCTACATTGAAACTAATTGTATATCCGTTGTGTTTAAACAAGGATTCCTATGGCTCATGTGAAGAAACTTAATCTTCACCATCTTTACAGGGAGATGACGAAATCTGACGGATTCCACGATGTTCGTCTTTAAATTAATTTTTTTAAGTGCATGATTTATATGCTAATTTGTTGAATAAAATGAAAATCTTTATGACATATTCTATTAATTCTTAATCTTTTTAACAAATATTATATATGCATACTATTACTCATTGCAGGAGGTTGTCTCACATAAATGGAGCCAAATCTTGATGGATACAAGTTCATTTTAAACGTCACGAGCTCTTCATACTTGCTGAGGAGACATTATCCCAACCTTCTTTACTTTAATGAGGAGCTTTACTTTTAAGCCAAAAATCCCTTTCCGACTCCCAGAATGCTAGATACTATAAGTCAGTTATTTTTAAAGTTTAATCATTTTCACCCAGTTTTTACCCTTAGGGTACCAAGGATGTTTATAATATGTACAACAAATGTGTAGTTCAATACTATTATATGTGCATTACTATATATACATAATATTCACAATTAAATTAGAATAATGCACAAGCTCACACAAGAAACCCACATTTTTACAATTAGAATGCACAAAATATTTCGGGGACATGGTACCCAATGTTAACGTTTGACCTATCCATGACGTTTTATTTTTTTGATACTAAAGTATTAAAACTATTTAAAACTGTTGGTGCCAAGAAATCCTCAATTTGGGATACTTATGTCATTACATTTAACCAAATATGATTTTTTAATTATTTGATTTGTTCTAATAAATTTAAATAAAAAATATAGTAATGGCTATATATATAAATAATTTATCTTATCAATGAGACTTTTATTACTTAACAAAACAATGTCACACAATTTTATGAAAAACACTTCAACATCCTCCTATACATCTCACAATTTAGGACAAACACTTCAACATCCTTCAATATATCACACAATTTTGGACTAACACTTCAACATCACACATCCTCCACTCTATCACACATATTTTAGGACAAACACTTCAATATCACACATCCTCCATCATATCTCACACACTTTGGAACAAACACTTCTAACATCACATAATGCACCATATGTCCCACATTTTAGAACAAACACTTCATCAACACACAATGATCTATATCACCTTCAACATCACACAATGAATTATATCGAACATAGTTTGAAACAAACACATCAAACATCACACAATGAACCATATGTCCCACATTTTAGAACAAACACTTCATCAACACGCAGTGATCTATATCACAATTGAACATCACACAATGAACTATATCACACCTCAACATTAAATAATGAACAAACCTAAACTACTTAACATTAAAAAGCTTCATTCATGCATTTCATCAAACACATACAATTTCATGCAAATTTCATTTCATGTAAATGAAGTTAGGTGTTGGACACAAAAAAATTAAGGAATCATGAAGTACCATTGATGTTTCTGGCTGGTACCGATCGAAGGCGACCTTGCAGCCGTAGAGTGGAGAAATGGAGAAATGGGGTTCGAAGATTAAAAATAGGAGGTCTTTTGGGTTGTTAGATAAGGTGGGATTGAGGAAGTCGAGTAATAGGGGTTGACTGAAGATTAAATGGTATAGAACGTGGAGATTGATGGAGGAGAAACAGTTCGAATGATGGGTTCGATGAGAAAAAATGCAGATTGTTATTCAAGGAAGAAGATGGATCACGTTTTATATAAGCTGGGTCAGCACCGGTACTTAATCCGACATACAAGTGCTGAATATAATTATACTACATTCTAGCATTCTTACAAACATTCTAAGTGCACAACACCGGTATCATACCAGTGCTGTAGCAAAAAATACTGGTGCCTATGTAGGTATAGGCAGCTGCCAAAGGCGGCTTTAATTATTCTTTTTTACAAATAGAGAGCAAAGGACAAAAAAAAAATCTAACTACGCAACACCGGTACTATTACCAGTGCTAGATATCAAAATGTCGGTGCCCTTTATAATAAAGCAGCTGCCAAAGGATGCTTTAAATCAATTTTTATGATCTTTTTTACAAACAGAGAGCAAAGTGCAAAAATATATTCTAAGTACACACTAATGGTCTGAATGACGGTGTTGGAATTGAAAATACCACTGCACAGAATCTATAAAGTAGCTTCTTAGGATTGCTTATTTGCGACCGAGGTTTGATGTGTTAAAATTTGTATAAGGATTTAGCACGGATACAAAATACCGGTGCCTTATATAATAATACCAGTGCCAATTATTACATTTGTGTTTAATATTTTTCAGCCAAATTAATTTTGGGCGGGAAAATTCATTTTCAACATAGCACCGGTATAAAAACCAGTGCTCCTTTCAAATTCACAAAAAACTGATTTTCCCGCTAAATATTTTACCAAGGTTTAGAATATCTCGACCAAGACACGAATCAGCTATGGTTCTTTCAAATGAAGTACCAGTGCCTATCTTCAATTTCACTATTTATCAATATTAGATTTATTGCCCACATAAGGGGGATAATTTTTCCATTCTTGTGGATATGAAATTGGATTGAAAAATATGCTAAAAAAAATTCCATAGGTCCTGTTTTTTTATATTGTGTCAGATGGATACCCGAAAAGGGTCCGTATCAAACTTTGCTAAAATTACAATGTTGCCCAAACCTAAGTTACACCTTCCTATTTGTATCAGGATAACTTGATTAGGTATTCTTGGGTACATATATGGTTTTAACAGAAAATGATTTTTTCATGAAATTTAATAAAGCTCTAGTATACGTCTTATAGAGTATTTTACTCTAGATTACTTGGAAGTAAGGAAGTCCAAACGGAAAGGATTACTATTAAGTATTTTCAGTGAAATAATAATAATTTTTTGATTTGATAATGAAATATACATCAGGATTTCATAGTTTTACATTGCATCCAATCGGATTTGTATTTCGACCTCTGAGTGAAGGTTTTGCCTTTTGTACTTATGTCTCTCCAAGAATCTTAGAATTATCGAAACGCAAAATTGTCGCTTCCAAAGTGAAATTAAGTAAATTATGATCACAAATATGATATTTTGACATGATTGGGTAAATGGAATATCCTCGAAACTAAAAATAGAAAAGTTGTACAATTTTGTGAAATTGCACTCTTGCCAAAAAGTTTGTGAACCCCTTATCCATTGTTTCAAAATACTTAAATTTTGTTATTATAGCCAAAATATCATAATTTTAAATAATAGAATTTTTGATATTATAAATTGTAAAGTGGTAGTACATGTTCTTGACTAAATTATGGAAAATAAATTGGAATTAATAAATGGAAATCGGACTTGTTGACCATCATAATTTAAATATGAAAACTTAATAATTCTCTATCAATGTGATAATAATAATATTATGTCCACAAAATAACATAGATTCGTTCTAAACATCCAACAAAATAAAAACTAAAAAAGCCATATATTATAAATATTTTATAGAAAATCATGAATAATATCTAGCGAACGGCTCTTCATCTAACATCCGTGCATTTTTTAAGCTGGTTCCAATGTCGCTCTACCCAACCCCTTGGTCAAGGTATGTAAGGAAAGGTCCAACTGCTTTCAAGGCATTCGGGAAATGATTTTGAAAAACCTTACCCATGTGATCGCACCATGATCTGTGATAATATTATTCCATCAGCTGACTTTGTACTCCCACCTCCAATACCACAACTCTAAATTCCAAAGAAGGATCCACATTTTCATGAGCCATTTTAAAAAAAGAGTCTACTGTAATCTTACCCATTGGTAGCCCGTATATGTCGTGTGAATAGTAGGGGACACCGGCTTTTGTTCACAGTTCAGAGATGAGGCTGCAGAAACCGTAACAACTGGATTTCTCAGCACCCTGTCTCAATGCGAGCACCATTTTCCTACCTATATTCCATTTTATTTTCCTCATAATTGTGTACACATGTGTAAGCCTCATATTGTGAACCTCAGTGTTAATTTTGACCTGGTCAATTCTAGATTCTACGAAGTGGTACCATCCATTCATCTCGCGCGTAAGGTGCTTCTTTGGAATCTTTAACCAACCTAATTTGACAAGAGAATCAACATCGTTTCCCTCCCAAGTGATCGCCCTAACAATCTTCTTACCAGTTGGATCATCAAAATCCCAACTGTCAGCGGTCTCGTAGTGGAATGCAAGATATTCATCCTCGTTGGAGGGAACATTTGGCAATCCATACAATTTGTTTATTGATTAATCTATCAGTTGCACCTTTTGCCTCTTCAGAATACCTCATCCAACTCCATACCACACCTAAAATTAGCATAGAACTCACTTATTATGCTCAGGTTAAACATTGCAGGTGTATCACACAATTTCTCCCATCCAAGTGCTCGAATATATTTTTGAAGGGGGGAGATGCTTCTATTCCTATATCCAGAAAATTTCACTTTTTCTGTAAATTAGTTTGATTAGCCTTTCCTGCTCCGACACGAACCCTTTCTCTTGTTGTTTAATATTGGACTGCATCTGCGAAGAGGAAAGGGATGCATTGCGTGACCTCTTGAATGGATTTTTTGGTGTCATATCCTACAAAGTACACTCAAGCATTTTAACAAACACCTTCCATGCATCATAAAAACCTAAACAATACTAGTGTTGATGATTATCCACAAACGCTCAACGGAAATAAATAAATGCCTGAGTATAGATATATGTAACTAATGAACATGAATTCTATGTACATCATGGCAACATCGAGCAAAGTTCTTATTGTATTGCAAAGTTAATAGAAAAATTCCAAAAGTATTCTGTTCATGATTTATAATCTTGTAGAATGATAAATAATGTTTGTAAGAGAACTTACCTTATTTATTTACGAACCTTGAGTTTATGAACCGATGGTGATTATAGGGTAGATTTCCTCTCCAACTTCTTGAATTGGAAGATGAAGCATTTGCGGTTAGTAATTTTATTTATGTTTTTAAAAAATAGCACCAGTGGGAACGTTTGATACCGGTGCCTATATAGAATAAAGCAGCTGCTTTAAATCAACTTTTCTGATCTTTTTTCCATCCGGAGAGAAAAGTGCCAAAATATTTTCTATGTATACAACATCGATATAATTACCAGTGCTGGTAAAGACAACTACCGGTGCTAATATAGGATAAAGAAGCTGCCTAAGGCTTCTTTAAATCAATTTTTCTGATATTTTTTGCAACCCGAGAAAAAAATTCAAAAATATATTCGAAGTACACAACATTGGTACAAATACCGGTGCTTGAAATGAAAATACTGGTGCCTCTGTAGGATAAAGAAGTCGCTTAAGGCTGCTTGAAATCAATTTTTATGATCTTATTTTTAAGCCAAGGGCAAAGTTAAAAAATAAATTCTAAGTATATAGCACTGGTACAAATACCAGTGTTGTCAATGACAAATACCGGTGCCTCTAATGAAACATAACTGATACTCTGTTTTTCAGCACCGGTTTTGAATAAATTACCGGTGCTGGTTCTCATTTCAACTTTTCCCCCCAAAGAAAAGTTATAATGATGGAGAAAATAAATAGGCGCGACACTACATTACAGACGAACTTAACCCAAATTCAAATATTAATATCAATATGTTGAATATATAGGACACTGACGAGTACACAAAAGTATAATGCTAATTACATTTATGGTAATAAGATACACCTATCTTTTCCTTTTCAAGACAACATCACCCCCACAATTTGACCGCTCTCATCAACCCACAGTCATTCACCACGTGATCGTATTGGGAATATAGATGGGAACTCAGGACATTCTGCTCGGACGGGCCAGTCAATCTCCTCTTTGAAGTAGAACTTCTTCCCATGTAGGATGACATACCACTTCTCGTTGCTGGGATCCCGGATATAAAAAATCGGCATGCATGGGGCAGTTAAGATGAACTTTTCATCCTCGGACCCATCTCGGTAAGGTTCACCAATGTGAAACCCATGGGTTTCTAATTACGAATGCCGGTTCCAGTATCAACCCACAGGCACTTGAAAAGCACCACTTTAAAATCAACATAGTCCAACTCCCGAATTTCCTCAATCACCCCGTAAAAAGCCATCACTATAACAATAGGATTTTTGTCTTTCTTGGTAAACTGCCACATCAATTCATATTCAATATAAATGCCTCTGTTCTGTGTCGTGCCCTTGTTGACCTTTTCAGCCATTGCAAAAGTAAAACCATTAATATCATACCCTAAGTATCTTCTGACTGTATAGTTTGGACTTCTTGCAATGGCACGAAGTTTACTAGGCATGTCGTCCACATTGTAGTGATTATAAAACCAATTCACAAAAGTGAAAGAATGTTTTAGGTGTAATTTTTTTGAAGGCCAGTTTGGATATAGTTTTTTTTAATATGACATGTGCCTTGAACATATATTGCAGTCTCGCTACTATTTCTTAAAACATAAAGGTGAACTGTCACCAACTCAGCATAGAAGGGTGTATGAAGTGTACCTTTAGAAAACGTACAACACCATTCTCCCTACCAACATGTGCTTGCTCAAACAACCAGCCAACTTCTTACCAACTAAGTTCGAATCACAGTATTCAATGATCTCCTGGGTCATGTACCTTTGCACGATACTAACATAAGGCCGGCTACGATTGTGCACATAACCTTTAAAAACACTTAATCCAATGCATTCCCACAGGACTGCATAGTCAAATTCCCTTAATTAAATGGATGACTAGGTGGACCATGATGTCAAAGAAGAACGAAGAAAGTAGTTCTCCAACTGACATAACACTAAAACCCCCTCCTGCTCCAATACATCTCGTGCTTACTTGCTTATATTATTCTGATAAATGGAGTTGATAAAGAAACACATTGGCATAACACTAAATCTCACATCCTCCTTCATAACACCATGGATGGAAACGGGAAATAATTGTTGCATGAGAACATGAGAATCATGAAATTTCAAGGTGTTCATACACAAATCATCATTCACCAAGAGACTAACAATAGATGAGTATCCAGATGGCACCTTGATTCCTTGGATACACTCACAAACCGATCTCCTCTCATCCATTGACAGATTTTATGAGATAGGAGAAAGGTACATTCGCTTCCCACTAACCTCCGGGGCTAGGTCCCACCGAACCCCAAACTCCAACAAATCCTTCCACACATTCAAGCTGTCATTCGCCTTCACATGAACATTTCCTTCAAATTGAACTTTGATCACCTAAAACCATCAAATACATCGACATCGTCGGACCATACAACCTTCAAATATTCTATCAAAGGTTCCGAATAGGCATTGATGTCATTTCCGGGCTGTTTTGGCCCGGAAATAAATAAAGGCATCAACACATACTTTTTCTTCATACACAAATACGGTGGAAGGTTATATATGGACAACATTATCGGCCATGAACTGTGCTTAGAGGACATGTTTCTGAATGTATTCATTCCATAAGTGCACAAAGCCATCCTAAAGTTCCTTCCACTATAAGAAACTGGACCTATTAGTTCACCCCTTTTACCTTGGGTTTCTTTTTGAAGAAAATAAAATATTTTACCTCCGTTCAAAAAATTGGGGTAAATAATATTTTTTTACCTCGGTTATTTTATTAACCGAGGTAAAACATAAAAAATAGACTAAATAATGTTAACGAATTGTGTGTTATGTCACATATTTTGTTTCAGCAGGACGTGCGAAATAACATTCTATGTGATTCTAATTGACATTTTATGCGACAAACAACCAAACATCACTAATATATAAAATATAGGATAAAACAAAAACAAATGAACTTTTTTAAATGAAAATGTTATATTTAAATGGTGGAATAAAGGGGAAAACCCCAACAATCAATTATATAATGTTTAATTAATGTACTTAAATTATTTCAAAAGTTAAGAACGTGTCCTTACAAATAGTGTATAAATTAGATTTAAGAATTGTCTCATAGTTTCAACTTAACAAAAATTACAATAAACTTAATCAACTTGGAGTATGATGACCTTGAAGACGATTGGCCCCCAACTTGTATCACCTCAAAGAACAAGATGTCCTTGATGCATAGAACGTGTCAATAAAGGAACTCCCCAAAAACCTTTGGGGACAGAGCCTTGATCTTCTCACCCCCTTAGTAGTTTGTATGTCACTCTATCCCATAGCACCTTAGAACAACAGAGGTCTGCTCAGTCGGGAGGAGTGGTACAATCTCCCGAGGGATGTAATTAATCACAATTTTTTAAATTAGATATATATATATATATACATGTAATGAAGAATAATTAATATTAATTTAAAATACCTTACCAAAGCTGGGTTTTTGCCGAAGTATTACTATTTTGAGGTGCAGTGGAACCATGGGCTATTAGAGACAATTGTATGATGTTCAAGGTCAACCACAACAGACTTAGGATTGCTCCGTTGTGTGGAGAACTGCTTGAGAGCAGAGAAATATTAATTGTGGTAAATTGTGAAAATATATTAGTAAAAATTTCTGTAAAATGATAAAAGACCATGAAAGTGGGGTGGCTTGAGGATCTTTCGCCTTCCATTTTTCTGGGATAACACAAGAAAATGTTAAGGGTATATAGAGGGCATACATGGCATGGAAAAGCAAGGTGCGATGTTTCCCCCACGTCGCAGATACATGTCGGTCCTAATCAGTGACTTGGTCGACATGTATCTGTGACGTTGCCACAACGTCAACTATACTGACCAACTAACAGACTCAATAATGAGGTCGTATTTAAAAATTTAAAGTAAACTAAAAAGCTGCCTCGCGACATCGCTAACCTATCGGTTACACTGATGGCCTGAAAAAACTAAGTGCGGTGTCTCATTTATATTCCTTTACATATGAATATACAACGTCACGTAAAGGTTGCATAGATCGATTTGTGACCAAAAGGCTGGTGACGTCACATACATCTAAAGCAACAAAGGGAAAAAACACAGAATCCCAGAAAAATTGATGCTTTAAGAAGAGACAAGTACTGAAAATTGTCCAAAACCATACCAAAACATAGTACCTAGATATATATTTTAGGAAACTTCACAATCTAACATATTTAAGTATAAAGTAGTAAACCAATACACAACACTTTCACAGACCTTAGATCGGGCAAGGTAAAGCAACAAATATTGAAAAGTATGTGTTAGAAGTATTGAAAAATTTTACCTTTGAGATGAGAGTAGAGCAGAGGTGTGGGAGATAGTTGGAATTAACAAGAAACTTGTGAATAACAGCTTAAACTGAATGCGAGGGACCTTCTATTTAAAGTTGTTTTAGTGCGACATCATTTTGGATCCTTGTTTTGTCTGTCTCGCATAGTGCAATGTCACACCTATGTCGGTAAAGATGAGATGGATTCGACCTATGACCGACGTCAGACGTACATTTAGGTCTAACAATTTCAGCCCACAAACTAGTATGTCAGCATTTCTAATTTATTTAAACATTTTGGTCGCAGTAAATATTTTACAGTATCTGTATGATTGGAACAAATTATTCATTACACAGAAGTCTTGGTCATATTCGGTGTGACCTTGAACTCCCTCTCCCTACAGTTGGTGGAAGGAACCAGACTGGTTACCTATATCTATCCCCTGCTGCTTTTTTTAAAAAAAAGTTGGAAAGAGTGGTCGATATTTATAACTCTCATGTTGCTTGTGGCTCATTAAATTTGTATCATATGTATTTCAATATATACTCATGTTGTTCAATATATGTTGATGTTGTTCTGGGTTTGGTGAGCGATCCATGCATGAAATTATCAATTACATTAGATGTGAGATGAAAGAAAGTTAACAAGGAGATTATGATACAGCTGGAAGATAATTACATATTGTCGCATTTGGGTAATAGAATGATGGATTATGATGTGGGTGAAGATCAGTGCCTACACTGTAGATAATGACTGGTATTTAATTATGATTTTATTATTGAAATGGCCCTCCAGGATAATTATAGTTTCATGTTACATTGCATACGGTGTATATTTTTATAATTACGGTTCCCTGAAATGGAGGAGGGAGTGGGAATTATATATGAAGGATTCTTGGGTTACATATGAAGGATTCAATAACATTAACATTGAAATAAAATTCCATCGAAAATATTATAGATTGAATACTAAATGCATGTCAATAAAGATTATTCTGAATTCGAATAAATTAGTATGAAAAAATTGTTTAAAAGTCGTGAAAAACTAAAATATGTGTGGAAGACATGAAAACTATGGGCCGAACACCACTTACCAACTCGAAATAAAGTGTATCCCTAATTTGGAGTGCCTCTTCATCAAGAAACCTAGTAAACCCCTTTTGGATCAGGGTCTTGAACTTCCTATTCCTCGGGTGGTGCATCTCATACTCCCTTTTGTTGTGTTGTAGCACAGTGGGTAACTTGTATGGTGATAGGAGCTCTACAATATGGTCTGGGAAGTACTTATTTATAAAAAAAATGCCATATTTACTAAATATGAAAGTAACTTATAGAAAAAGTTAATTTAAAATGAAATACATGTGGACTTAGTAAAATCGGAACTGCGCCAAAGTTCCGATGGGTAAAAGTTTGGATAAAGTGTGGAATGACATCCCCAAATATGGTCCGAGGATGACGATACTCATTTGAATCTCTAGGGATCTGCATTGGTCAACAAAATTTTTAATAAATATAATTAGAAAATAAAAGGAATTTAAATCAGAACAAGAAATCACTCACCTTGATCAGGGCAAGTCTACTCGAACCAGCACTGTTGGCATTCTTCGTGAAATTTGATAAAAAATTAGCTCAGATAATATTTTTTGTCTACAAGGTATCACACTTAGCTATCAGACCAAAAAGTGACTTAGCTGACATGTATGTGAGACCTCGCTAACGAGTCGATAATACAAATAGGCTAAAGGAGAAAAATGCGACATTATATTCAAGTGGTGTTAGCAGAACAAAGGAATGAGCAATGTCACTACACGATCGCTCCTCACGAATGAGGATTGCCGAACAAGCTATGTTGCATTGAAACCTAACTGACACATTATCAATAGTAGAAAACCGAACAAACAAAGGTTATGAACAAAAAAATAGGGCCGGTTGACAAATGGGAACGTAAAACACAAATTCATACAACATAGAGGCAACATCCATAAACAAAAAAACAAACAACACATTAATACCTTATACAAATAAAATTTAATGGTAGATACAAAATCAAAATACTCTAGGGAATATAGGAAGCATATGTTCAAAAAGGTGGGTTGAAGGACTGTTGAAATTCGAGGGAAAGTTGAATGTTTAAAGTGATGTATGAGGTGGGCTACATATATAGTCATTACGAATCATCGTGAATTCCACCTCGAATGAAGCAATGCCATAGATCATTCAAAAAAATCAACATGGTAATGACGTTGAAGTAAAGTCGACTATCTATATGTAGGCCTCACCATTTCAGCCCACTAGCATAGCAACGGGCCTATGTTTGACCAACAGGGTATACGACGTTGCATACCTATCTTGTTTAGAAACTTATGACCGACATGTCAACATCGTCAGTTTGCATTAAAGTGGACCTCACCATTTTGGCCCACTAGAATAGCCACTGGGTCCGCGTTTGACCAACCAGTGAGCTTGATTGACGTCTAGTTCGATGGGAACCACCGCATACAATTGCATGAAATTTAATATTCTTAGTTTTTGAAGAAATAAAAAGATAATATAATTATGTCCATCAAAATATTGAAAGAGACAATACATGGACTAGCATAGATTGTAGAAGATTACTTAAAAGTATAAAAGGTGTCATTCAGAAGAACTTATGGAAGTATATGTGGAATAAGACCGGTTTCTTTATTAGCCTCGATTAGTATAAGTTGGAATTCAGATGTCAAAGTTTCTTTTCGGGCCAATTGTAATGAAGTTTGGGAATACCAGTGTACATTTAAAATTTTGTACTTAGGTCTCTCCGATAGAGTTGGAGAACTTGAAAGGCAAAATTGGAGATACAATTAACCGATTCACCGATTCACAACCACAATGTTTTGATTTGGACATAGACGGATACACCGGGGTAATCAACCATCATTTTTGTTAATATTCCATTAATATCCTTACGATAAGCGTTATGAGAAAGATGGGAACCATCACATAGAATCGCATGAAATTTCATTCTTGATTTTTTAAGAAATAAAAAGATAGTAGAATTCTGTCCATCACAATTTATAATGTGACAGTACGTGGACTCACATAGATTTTAGAAGATTACTTACAAGTATAAAAGGTGTCATTCAGAAGAACTTGTGGAAGTATATGTGGAATTAGACCAGTTTTTTTACTATCCTCAGTTAGTATAAGTTCAACTTCGGATGTCAAAGTGTCTTTTTGAGCCGATTGTAATCGGGTTTGGGAATGCCAGTGTATATTTAAAAGTTTGTACTTAGGTCTCTCCGACATAGTAGGAGAACTTGAAATGCAAAATTGGATATATAATTAACTGATTCACCAATTCCCGACTGTAATGTTTCAATTTGGTTATGGATGAATATACAGGGGTAATCGTCCATCATTTTTTGTTAGTATTCCATTAATACCCTTACGATAAGTGTTATGTGAATGACAGGAACAACCACATAGAATTTCATGAAATTTCATATTCTTTTCTTTTGAATAAATAAAAAGAAAATAGAATTCCGTCCATCATAAATTTTAAAGTGATAGTACATGGCCTTGCATAGATTGTAGAAAATTACTTACAAGTATAAAATGCTTCATTCAAAATAACGTGTGGAAGTATATGTGGAATAATACCAATTACTTTACTACCCTCGATTAGTATAAGTTCAACTTCGGATGTCAAAGTTTCTCTTCAGGGCGATTGTAATCGGGTTTGGGAATGTCATTGTACATTTATAATTTTGCACTTAACTCTCTTCGACAGAGTGGGAGAACTTGATTTGCAAAATTGGAGGTACACTTAACCGATTCACCAATTTACGACCACAATTTTTCAATTTGGTCATGGATGGATAAACTGGGGTAATCGTCCATCATTTTTGTTTGCATTCAATTAGTACCCTAATGATAAGCATTATGAGAATGATGGGAACCACCACATATAATCTCATTAAATTTCATATTCTTAGTTTTTGAAGAAATAAAAATATAATGGAATTTTTTCAATCATAATTTTTAAAGCAACAGTTCATGCACTCACATAGATTGTAGAAGATTACTTACAAGTATAAAAGGCGTCATTCAGAAGAACTTGTGGAAGTCTATGTGGAATTAGACCAGTTTCTTTTTTAACCTCGATTAGTATAAGTTCAATTTCGGATGTCAAAGCTTCTTTTCGGGCAATCGGGTTTGGTAATACCAGTGTACATTTAAAATTTTTCACTTAGGTCTCCTCTAAAGAGTGGGAGAACTTGAAATGCAAAATTGTTTTGATTTTTTCATGGATGGATATACCGGGGTAATCGTCCATAATTTTTGTTAGTACAATATTAATACCCTTTCGATGAGCGTTATGAGAATAATGGGAACCTCTACATAGAATCACATGAAATTCCATATTATTGGTTTTTGAAGAAATATAAAGATAATAGACTTTTGTCCATCACAAATTTTAAAGCGATGGTACATGGCCTCGCATAAATTGTATAATATTACTTATAAGAAAAGGCATCATTCAGAAAAACTTTTGGAAGTATATGTGGAATAAGAACAGTTTCTTTAATACCCTCGGTTAGTATAAGTTCTACCTCAGATATCAAAGTTTCTTTTCAGGCCAATCATAATTGGGTTTGAGAATGCCAGTGTACTTAAAATATAAAATTGGACTTAAAATTTGTTATTCTAATTTTCTCTGACTGGGAGAACTTAAAATGCAAAATTGGAGATAAACATTTGTTATTCTAATTTTCAGAACAAAGTTGTTCCCATTTGTGCATGAATCGGTCACCGTTAAGGGCCGCAATCTTAATAGGGAGTATTTTGCTACACTTTTCAAAATTTAGGTTGTGACCCAAATGTACGATGTCGCAAAATTGTCGGTCTAAATGAATCCAAAAGTGACCCCTCTGCAATGTGTCTAATTTCAATTTTCCAGTGGGAGCCAGAAATTGAGGAAAAAATTTGAACCGAAAACTCCCCCCATCCATTTTTCATTTAATAACATTCAACAACAACACACATTTCCCATAAACAACACTCCTCCTCCAAACCCAACTGCATACCATCCTTTCCATTGCACACCAATACAATCAATAAAAAACTCAAACAATTGGCTTCTCTAAAACATCAACAAGAATACGAGGTTGGAGCATCTATGGATTTAAATTAATTGAGATAGTTTTACATCCATTCCATGTTTATTTCCCATCTTTACTACCATATACTTTCTATATGTTTTTATTTCTCATTAATCAAAGATCGGATATTTTTATAAAGTGTGACGATTGTGTATAATGCAATGTTTATAATGTGTTATAAAAAAGCTTATATTAATCTTGTCTTCGTATGAACACAGTTGAGTATGCGACGTCGGTCACAGATAATCGTCTCATACGATATGAGACCGAATGATGACCGATGTTGAAAATGCTATGAAATGATTGTCATATCTAAGAATGTCTGATGTCACTCTTTAGTCGTACATTGCGACTCTGATCTCAATTGCATGTGACGTCACTTTCAAGTAGACCAAGTACTTTTTCCATGTTCAAATTAATGTCTTTTGTGCATAACTATATTATGTGTACATCACTAGGGGACTGCATAATTCTAACATAAAATTTTTCTTCATGTCTCTTCCTTGTAATAGGACAAAGAGAGTTATCGATGGACTTCAGCGTGAAACATAGACAATGTAGGTTCAATACTATTAGTGTTTCAATTTCATATCAACCTTATATATTTTAATATATTCTAATGTATTTGCCATCATTATTCTAGTTTTGTTGGTTCCTTGCATTCTCATACTTCACGACATCCATTGCACAATAATTGATTGTCGTATGATGTGTAAGCAATTCACGAGTTGTGGAACATTAGGTAACACATAATGGCTCTCAACAAACAAATGTTTGTATAATCAAATATAAATGTTATAATATGGTACGAGAACTGATGTCTCCAAGACTAATCCGTGACGTCGCACAAATAGTTAAAGCAACAAAACCTTAGCGATTACGCATAAACTAGCATTTTTTGCAACGTCGCCCATACAAAATGACACCGTATTTAGAAGCCTTCCACATCAGCAGGAACACGACGATGGTTACCTAGATCACGCGATGTTGCAAACCATTATCTTCGATGTCGCTATCATTTCTCTACGACATCGACATTAACAATGCCGCAACAATTGCAGTCCCCTCATCTAGATTATTACTATCATCAACGTCCCTCCATAGCTACGAACTCCAATCGTTGGTCATCTTACTTGAATTCACGTTGCTCACAAATATGCTGACGTCAGTCCAAAACCGAGGTAAAAAATGTAATTTTTACTACAAAAATATTTACCTCGGTTTTTTAGTGACTAAAAATGGAGGTAAAAAGGCCTGTAGAACCAAGATTATAGGTGGTGTTTACTGTGGTGTTGGCTCACTTGCAAATTTCGGATACCTATAATCAAATCTCTTCCATTGATCATCATTAGCTGGATGACGAATCACATCATCTTCAAGGGAATCCCTTCCAATGTACCACGTCATGTTCTTTGCATCATTAGAATTATTGAAAAATCTCTTCAAACTCAGAATAATTGAAAGATACCACATGCATTTCCCGGGAACCCATTTCCTTAACTTTACAACAATATCTCCATCGAAAACCGAATTTCTATTTTTCTTGTAGCATGACACATGGCATAAGGGGCATGTCACCTCCTTCTCCCAGTCACCCCTGTACAAAATGCAATTGGTAGGACAAGCATGCATTTTTTAATACTGCAATCCCACCGGACAAAGAATTCTCTTTGCTTCATAGAGGTTATCCGGTATCCCGTTATCAGACAAACGCTTCTCATTCTGGAACTTTAGTAACTAGTTTATGCTAGTGTCGCTCCATTTACCAACACCTTTCATATTAAACAATTCCATCAAACATGACATCACCTTATTCATCTTATTGCAACGGGGATAAAATGGCTCATCTTTCTCACCTAATAAATCTGACAAAACCTTGGGCCTCCCCATAAATTCATTGACAACCACCTCACACATGTCATCTAAATTTACGTCTCTGAAACACTCTGCTCCACTACCTACAAATACCTCCGGCGGTGCCTTCTCACCATGAAATGTCCAAACTAAATAATTTTTTTCAAACCCTTTCTTAACCAAGTGAAGCTTCATGATGTCTCTATCACCGCTACAGTTATGATTCTTGTAATCATGATAAGGACATAACACTCGCTTCTCACAACCAAATGCGTGCTCTAAAAACTCCTTCACTAAATAAACATATTCTTTGCTCAACCAATAAAAGTTGCAATACACATGCTTACGCCTCTCAATTGAACGTTCCATCTCTACAAATTAACGAATGTACAAAAATTGTAGTTCCACCCAATGACCATGGCCACGCAATATTATCAACATTCAAAATCAATTTGGAAAACCTAGGAAACAATTTCGAATTCCTAAACAAGGTATTAATGACATCAAGAAATCTAGAAAGCAATCACATTTCCTCTATGATTGCAAGTATCATCAACATGATCAAAAAACACAAAATATATGCATAAAAACATTTATAACATATTCCATCATTAATAAAAATTCCAAATAATTTAAAACCTAACCTTTGTGGGTCTTCATTTCAGTATTCAATGTCAAAACGTCCAAAAACATCATTAATGACCTTTTCTCCCAAAACCCTATTTTTACCCGCCAATGACTAGTGGTAGGTGAGCATTAAATGCTCTCATAGCACCGTTATTATGCCTACATACTAGTGCTTGTAAATTTTCCACCAAAGTTTTGCTGGGTATATTGACTTTCAGGCTAATTTCGGCATCAGTTAAAGCCTTTTTTCAATACTAGTGCTATAATGTAAAATAATACAACCCATTTTTCAAACGGGGCCCATTTTTCTGTTATCATAACTATGTTTTCCGTTGCTATGATTTTACATAGGCACCGACTTACTTTTATCATAACGGTGCTATTATTTTCCCTCATTTTTTATACGCCAAAGACACTATTACTCACATAGAAACTTTCCATGACCGATTCCTTGAAGTTTTTACTTTATTATCTGTGCCATTTTCTATGTAAGGAATTGGTTTCAGGCACTAGTGTTCGAATTCCGATTCTGAAAAGGGGTATTGGCATCGATTTCCATGATTTTCGTCATAAAATCGGTGCCCATATTAATTTCAACATTGGTTTTTTCCCACCAAGGTTTAGGAACCGGTGCCTATGTACTTTTTTCCATTAGTTAAGCTTTAATCTCGGCTCTACTAATGGCTTTTTATCAAGAAGTATAGGACTTCAAAGTGGAAACTGATTATTTAATTTTTCTGAAGATGATTAAAAGGGAGTATTCTATTCCCTGGAAGTTAATTCCACAATCGAGGACCATTTTTGGAACTACAAAGTGAGTTTACTCGTATTTGTTTTTCACATATCTTTCGTGAAGCTAACTCTCTTGCAGATGCTCTGGCCAAAATGACGAGTGAAACAAAGAGAGACTACCAATTTTTCCATTCAACACTTCCTCGATAAATTCAAGGAATTGTTGAACTTGATAGGAGAGAGTTTCCCTATATAAGAATGCATTGATGTGATGCATCAATTTTCCACGTTTCCACGACTAGTAAACTTTTTCAAGATCAATTCGGATGTACTATGGTATTCTTTGTCTTTTCACTTGTTGTTTTTCAAGAACCTTAAAAATGTATAGGAAAATGTATACAGGTATTGAAATTTTATTTCTGAGGTAAGGTATTAAGCCCCCCTCTTTATTTGTACTTTATTTTTATTTCAATAAATGGCTCAATTACAAACCCCTCACATTAACAGGTGGATTTAATTTTAAAAAAAAAATTGGAACAAACGTTAAGATTATGTCATGAGCACTATATCACCGAAACATTTTGTACCTTTCTAATTGTAAAAACTCGCATTTCTTGTGCGAGATTGTGCATTATTATAATTTAATTGTGATTACCATGTATATATTGTAATGCACATATAATAGTATGGAAATGCAGAAATCACGTGCATATAATGCACAATCATGGTATCCTAAGGTAAACATTGGGTTATACAATGAGTACGTTAAAGTAAACTTGAAAAGAATTTGATCGTAGTATCTGGCATCCTGGGAGTGGGAATGGGAATTTTCGGCTGGAAGAAGTAAACCTTCTCATAAATGTAAAGGTGGTCTTCATAATGCCTTTTTATAAAGTACGAAGTGCTCGTGTAGCTCAGATGAAAGAGAAATCCATCAAGATTTGGCACAATTTATGTAAGGCCACCATCAACAACCAGTAAGAGTGTGCATATATTATTTTAGTTAAAAATACTAAGAATTCATAGATTTTGTCATGAAGTATTCATTTATTCCAAAGATTAGGATATAAAACATAAGTTTTAAAAAAATTAATTGAAAGACGAACCTCATGGAATCCGCCTCGTTTGGTCACCTTCCTCTAAAGATCCTGAAGATCAAGCTTCTTCAGGTAAACCATGGGGATACTTTTTTAAATAAAATTGATTCATGTGTAGAGATCGAGAATTTTTACTAAAAAAATATTAAGTTCATGCAGTTAATTGAGAATTAACTGTTTGATGAGAATTAACCGTGGGTAACAAAGGGAGTCGGATGGAAGTGTGCGACATCAATGAAGGCAGATTTCCGCTCATCGGAGCAGGCGTGGAAGAGTTATCAATGGCTATTTCGATAATGTGTTGTCGGAGAGATGAGTGTAGGACGAATCAATGATATCTTGATGGTTTTTAATTTAATAGAAGTCTCATTAATTAGATAAATTATTTTTATTTATAGCCCTTGTTGTAAATTTTGATTTCATTTTAGTAAAACTACTCAAATAATTAATAAATTTTATCTTTGATTGAATGTAACATAAGTATCCTGAAAATGAGGATTTGTTAGTACCCATAGTTTCAAATAGTTATAATAAATCAGCATAAAACAAAATACAATGTTTTGGAATGGTCAAACGTTAAGATTATGTCATGAGCACTATATCCCCAATATATTTTGTGTATTTCTAATTTTAAAAGCATGCATTTTTTGTGCGAGATTGTGCATTATTATAGTTTAATTGTGATTACTATTTATATATTGTAATGCACATATAATAGTATTGAAATGCACATTTTATGTGTACATTATGTACATCCATGGTATCGTATGGATAAACATGGGGCTATAAAATGAGTACATTAAAGTAAACTTGAAAAGAATTTGACCAGTAGTATCCGGCGTCCTGGGAGTGGGAACGAAATTTTTTGGCCGGGAGAAGTAAACCTCCTCATAAAATTAGAGGAGGGCAGCATAATGCCTCTTCAGAAAGTATGAAGCGCTCAAGCAGCTCAAGTTTAACGCGAAATCCATGACAATTTGGCTCCATTTATGTGAGACCACCAACAACAACCAGTAAGAGTTTGCATATATAATCTTAGTTAAAAAGAATAAGAGTTAATAGATTTTTTTCATGATGTATTTTCATTTTATTCCATAGATTAGCAGAGAAAAATGGAAACAAGTGTAGGCACTAGTGGAGAATGACCTATTAAAGGCAAAATTCAAAGGCAGTTTAGCTAAATTTTCTGGGAACCGCCTTCTAGGAAAGGTTCCAAGCTCGGAATTTCTTGTTTCGGAGAACTGGAAAAATTTAAAGGCTGTTCCAATTCATTGGAAGGGGGTTTTAAAAAAACCGTCTTCTATTGATATGAATCAAAGGTGGTTCACTGAATAGCCGCCTTTGATTGTGTACAATTAAAGGCGGTTTTGCAAGAGTGACTTCTAATGTGATTGGTTCTAGACTCAGAACTGGGATACAAATATGGTTCCGATTGAGAAACCTTTATCTATGAAGGCTATTGTAAGGAAGAGCAACGTTACAACCTCTTAATGTCCTCTGATTGTTGTCCCGAGCTTGTAACCTCTTCTGGAGAATTGATTATCATTCCTTACTTCCTCTGTTTCCTCAATACCATGCTATAATATGAATACCACCTTTTTTTTGTTATTAAGAGTCTGTACTCACACTAGGAAACAAAATCAAAACAAACACAAAATAATTTTTCATTATTTAAATTCTTCTAGTATAGTGAATTTAAGATAAGGACTTAATACTTTAGGTAGAGTGTTACAGTTACAACCAAAATAAACAAAGTTCCTTGCATCTCCTATGGAGGCATGGGGTCTTCAAAATAAACAAAGTTCCTAGCATCTCCTATGGAGGCATGGGTTTTCAAAATAAACAAAGTTCTTAGCATCTCCTAGGGCTTACAACATGTCACACTGATGAGCATCGTTTTGAGGCGTGGGGTCTTTGACTCATTGAAGGCTCCCCCATAAGCACGTTGTTTCTTCTCTAGCTTCTATACAAGTTCCTTGAGTTGGTATACTTAGTCGTGAACACGTCTAAGGAACAATTCTTCATGGTATTTATAAATCCAGGGTCAGATTCCTGTGCAAAATCATTTTTCAAATAACAATTATTACAAGATAGGTGTTTGACATACATATATTTTAAAAACAATAAATGTACCTTTTTCAACCCTTCTCTCTTGTGAGGTTCGGCCGCATGGTTTGGTGAAACCACTTGTTCTTATACAGTGTCCACTTTTTCTTCAGAAATTACTGCTTGTCAAAGTACTTGCAAGCCTTCTCCTACCCGTGAAAAGCTAACCCGTTCACACAGCGCAATATCAATGTAATCAACTTGATTAATCTCTTCTATGTAGCTACACATATCATGTACTTAAAAAATGCACTTCCATGATCAACTTTGGTCGGCTCAATGACACAGTAGAACTTCATAAGAGTCGAGTAATATGGCTCGGCGATGTGACCAGGAGTGGGTACTATAGACCGAACTATTATATCGTAAACAATACGTTGGTTTATTTTGAGTTCCTTTAGATAAAACCATTTCGGTCTACCTAGATCATGAGGATTGTGTCTAAAGTATTTCACAATACATGCAATAGGGTCAATTCTAGGATAATCATCATTAAGAGGCCATTCCACTCATGATAAATGTCATCTAAAGAACCGTCCTCCACTTGGGGGTAAACATCTTCCGGACCCTTGTAAGGGCATTCAATTAGTTGATTGATTATCCACGGACTAATTTCAACATCATAGCCATTCAATCTAGTCCAATAAATACCCAAACCCTCAACCTCATGCAAATGGGCATAAAAATGACATATCTCATAAGAGTAACTTAGTTCATTCAAACTAAAAAGTTTAAGGACATGTTGATCCTCAAACAACCTAACGGGGTCCTCTAGCCATATGCTCTTGTACACATTCATGTCCATAACATAGAAATCCAATAATTTTCCTAAATCCCTTAAAGCATTAAACTTAGTCTGAGCTTCAAGAGAGGAAAACCTAGCTTCGTAGCCCAAATTCATCAATTGGCTTCCTCTTGTGGATTTTGGAACGACGTCCAGCAACCCACATAGTTGGATTTGAAGAAGACATGATGTAAGGAGATGTTTTCCGCGTGTGTTAGAGTTTTAATTTGAGGGGCGCTTGAAGTTCCACTGTCGGAATTCGATTATAGTTCTGTGAATGAACCCCGATTTGGGTATATCAGGAAGGGTTCCGAAATCGAAACAAATTCGTAGTCATTTATCATAGGTTGGAATTTTTGTTCCTACTCCGGAACCATGTCATGACCTTTTATTGGGTTTAATCAAAAAAATATTCTAATCGTCAATATTGACAGATTGTTCCCTGAAATAACAGAATAGGTCAAAATTTAGGTTCTGGAATCGTAACATGTATTTCGTGCTTTTCTAATGGAGTTCATATTCTATTTCAAGCTCGTAACTTGTATAGGAAAAATTGTTATGTGGGAGATGATCAGTTTGGTTCCTGAAAATGAATAAGAGGTAGGAACTTAAGTTGCGAAATCATAACATATACTTTCGTAGTTTCATAATGTTCCTCAGATGGTATTCCAAGTTTGTAACAAATAGTTGGAAAAATAGATTGAAGACAAAGAGAGTTGAAGACGATCAGTTCAATTACTAAAAATGTAAATGAGGTCGAAACTTATGTTCTGAACTCGCCCCAAATAATTTCATTGTTTCATTATCATTTGGTAATTCAACCAAGTAAATCCTTTGTTGTTCACTATTAAGTATATCTTCCACATAACAATTTTTTCCTTAGAGAATTAGAATTTCTCAGTTTAGCTTCACTTAAATTCTTCATTACTAATCTCCCTCTATATATAGATGTCTGCAATCGTGGTTCGGTATTGTCAGCGTCTGAGATTGTGTGTTGCATCATGGTTCCTAGAATATCGGTTTATTGTTAAACCTCCAAACGTGGTTCAAGCCTTTATCGGTTCATGGCCTAGTCTCAGGCAAGGCTCCACCTTTCTCGATTCGTCAGTGATGTGATCATTGGAATTTACGATTAAGTATTGGGCTTGGCCTAAAGTTCAGCGACCTGCAGATTATGGGTTAGGTATATGCAATAAGCCCCCCCTAGAAATGAAGTCTAGAAAATACGAAGCGATGACTTTCTAATTTTTTAGCATATTTACGAACTGTATTTCACGAACTTCTCAATCTATAACAACATGTTCGCCTTTAATATAACTAAAATTGTCTTCATGAAGTATTACTTATTTCTTGGCTACTAATGCGATGTTGTTTGCGTTTTCTCTTTTGAAATTTGAATTTGAATTTCAAATTTGAATTTTGTCCTTATTTGCTATACTAGTAACTAACTTAGTCATTTGAGATTTTGCATCATTGAACCGATATTTTCTCCTCACTATTCACTGTATTGTTCCAAAATTATTTCTCATGCCGTTGTGTCCTCCCCTTTATAAATCCTTTAATTTTGGTGAATTGATTTTGTCTGCATTCAGTGCATTGTGTGTACCTTTATCCCGCCAACTTCTCGTATTCCTAAAAAGGTGAGCTACTTTTTGACAGATATTAATCATTACTTTCCTTGTCTGATTTGACTTCTCCTACCTTTTTAGTTTCTTAAATTAAATTTCCTAACCCATTTGTATTATTCATCTTCATCTTCTCTTTTTTATTGCTCCATTTCTTCGTTGTTATTCATCAAACCGTAAGTTTTTCTCTTTCTGATCTTCCTTCTCTGTAGGCCAATACTTATACTTGTGTATTTTTGCATTGTCTCTATTATTGTAGCTTTCTTTTTTAACCTTAATCTAGGGATTCTCGAATTAGGTTTCTTCTTCTCTGTTTTTCTTCTTGGTACTCTCTGTGTTTTTTCTTCGACTTTTTCCGAAATATACCTTTTTTGTCTTCTATAACTTTTAATTATATAGTTTTTATCTGGATCTTAGAAGTTCTCACTGATTCAATGTCTACCTCCAACATTTCCAAACTCTCAGTAAAAGATGTCCCTATTGAAAGCGTTGATTTCGGGGAGAATTTTAACCATCCTGCCGGTTCTTCTGCCGTTAGCAGTATTCTCAACGATTATTTCTTTGAAAATCTTAAGGATTACTATCCTTTTATCTTCATATGAGCTTAGGACTCGTGATCCTTTTGAAAGTGTTTGCACTCCTCCTTCCGGCTTTATCTCCTCCTACTTTGATTACCTTAAATTTGGACTTGTTTTTCCCTTACCTCAACATGTTCTAGACTTTATCTCACATTATCGAGTCATATTATCTCAGCTTCACCCTAAAGTTGTCTCAATTTTATTATCTTCTACCATGTGTGCGAAGCGGACCAAGTTCCCTTTTCCATTGAACTATTCCGTAGTTTTTATCAGCTTTACAAAGTGAAAAATTCCTCTGAAGGATTTACCCTTTTCCCGGTCATTCCAACTGTTTAGTTTGACAGTGGATTCTCTAATTAATGAGGTGTGTGGAGTAAAAAAAATTCTTGCTGAAATCTGGTAATGGTAACTAACAATCCTTTCCGGTTTAGAATTATAATTATCCTAAATCAAAACTTCTTAATGTTGGGGTTCGCCTTAATGTTGAGTCCGAGGTTGTATTAGCACTCAGCGAACATTCGATGTTTCTTCGCAATTCTAATCCTGTGAGCGAAGGTGTTTGCTTGTCACTAGTTTGTTATTTTTCATTGTATTATTGATTTATCACCTGGTGTTTGTATTCTCTTGTTGTCTCTTTTTGATAGCCTGACTTACTTTGGAAATAAAATTTCACATATGGATTTAACCAAGCGGCCCAGTGAGAGAGCTTTTTTCTCTTGTGACGAAGATGAAAAGTTCGAAGATATGGCTATTAAAACCAATGAATACACTGCGACTATTGCCTCTTCAGACAAGGTGGTCGAAGTTGGCTCCCAGCTACAAACTTCTAAGGCTACGTCCCTCGCAATACCCATGACACCTCTCGCAGAAGAAAGAACGAGGAGCTAATAGGTAAGTCTTCCAACACTTTGAGGCCGCCTCAGAAAAAGGGGGACATAATCGATTCCCACTTTAAGCCCCCACTGCGAACCCATGACTAAATGGTGGAGGGAACTATTATTGCTACCCTGTCTAAACTGTCTTTCCTTTAGACAATGGACGTGGTACATTTTTTTATGTATTTATGTATTTTTAATTTTGTATTTCCTTGTTATGACATCTAATCACCATGCTTTTTTGCATACTTTTGAAAATCAGGTTGGTGAGAGTCTACAGTTTGTTAGCCAACAAGTTTCCAACTTTGCTAAAGGGGACGGTTCACTTCTGGATAAATGGCAGGCGACCGAAGAGAAGTACACCACTTTAAAGGCTTCTGTTGACTACCAAAAAGCTTGCTAAGTCAGCTGAAGAGCATGCTTTGGTTGCTGAGAAGGAAGCTGAAAGGTTGTGTTCTGAGTTGGAAGAGATGCAGACTAATGGTCTTGCTTTGCCTGGGTATCTTCAGGTCCTTGTTGACCGGCTGCTGAAGACGAAATCTTTTTACGCTTTATTTGAAGAAGTCTCCACTTTTGCTCACAACGTTGGGTACTGTCAGGCTCGGGCTGAGCAACGAAGATTGAACCCTACTGTGAAGGCCCAGAATTTGCCCAAACATTTGAAATTAATCTTTAAAATTTAAATAAATTTTTAGTTTAAGAATTTTCATTTTTTGAAGTGATTCTTGAAGAATTTAAAAATGAAAAATATGAAATGATATATTGATAAGGCTTAATGCTATGATTCTTTGTCTTTTTATTTTAAAAACTTATTTTAACTTTTTGAAGTCAAAATTAACACATAATTTTCATTTTTATTATCTTCAAATATACTTTATTAATAGTTATAAAGTTATTTTTTATAAATACATGTTACAGAATCAAACAATATTTTGTGTGAAATTTTACAATAAAAGTGACACATTTAACTTTAAAAAATTAAAATGGAAACTATATTGATGCATGAAGCATAGAAATATATTTTCATCATAATTAAATTATTGCACTAGGCTTACTATCTCTTGCAATGAGTAAAAATACGATAATATCGATAAATATCTAAATTTAATATTAAATTTTTTAAAATATATTTTAAAATAAGTATTTTTTTATAAAAGGGCCCAAAAATAAAATTTTGCCCAACGCCTAAAAACACATTGGACCGGCCTGGTATTCATATTCATCACAATGAAATCATAATAATGAATAAGCTAGCACAAGAAAGGCACATTATTACAATGAGAATACAAAAAGGAAATTCGGGGACATGGTGCTGACGAAACAATCTTAACGTTTGACCTTTCCATAGTGTTGTATTTTGTTTGATGTTGTTACAACCATTTATAATAGTTGATACCAACAAATCCTCATTTCCGTGACACTTACGTCGTAACATTCAACCAAATATAAACTTTATTAATTATTTGAGTTGTTTTAAAAAAATTAAATTTAAATATAATAATGGCTATATAGAAAAATAAGTTATCTAATGAATGAGACTTTTATTATGTAACAAATGGGTCAGACGTCATCGATTTGTTCTTCACTTATTTCTGCGGTATGCTAAATGGCCACCGAAAATTTGTCGCCGCTATATGTACACCACCGTCCACCCTACGACGCTACCCATAGTCAAGTTTGGGCCATTGGAATTCAGTCTCCACTACCTGCACACCGTCGCTGGGTTGATCGATATCTATTATGGGAGTCCCTATGATCTTCTTGTTGTACCATAAATTCCCATTTGATGTGAGTTACCTGCATGAAGTTAATGATTTGTTTTTCTTCAAATTATTGATATGTACATGCAAACCAACTGTATATTTGTTTTGTTTAAATAAGGATTCCCATGGTTGAAGGGAAGAAAGTCGATCTTTATATCCTTTATAGGGAGGTGACAAAATGGTGCAGATTCCAGGAGCTTTGTCTTTAAATTATTATTTTTTCTAAGTGTATGATTTATACATTAATTTGTGGAATAAAATGATATTTCTTTATGACATAATCTATTAACTCTTAGTATTTTAACAAAGATTACTTATGCATACTTTTACTTGTTACAGGTGGTTGCCTCACATAAACAGAGCCAAATACTGAACCGGCATTGTGCCGACTTTCTTTACCTTAATTAGGAGATTTACTTTTTCTAGCAGAAATTCCCTTTCCCACTCCCAGGACATCGGATACAAGTTATATTCTTTTCATGTTTAGTAATATTATAGCCCAAGTTTTACCCTTAAGGTACCAAAGATGTTCATATTATGCACGTAAATACTATTATATATGCATTACTATATATACAGATTCATCACAATTAAATCATAATAATGCACATGCTCACACAAGAAATGCACATTTTTACAATTATAATACAAAAAGTATTTCGGGGACATGGTGATGTGGACACAATCTTAACGTTTGACCTTTTCATATTGTTTTATTTTGGTTGATGTTGTAGTATTATCACCATTTATAACAGTTGATACCAACAAATCCTCATTTTTGGGAAACTTATGTCGTAACATTGACCCAAATATAAACTTCATTAATTATTTGAGCTGTTTTAAAAATTAAAAATACAATATAATAATTTCTATATATATAAATAAGTTATCTAACGAATGAGAGTTTTATTACATAACAAACGGGTCAGACATCACTGAAATAGTCACCAGAATTTTGTCGCCCTACACGCACACTGTCGTCCGGTGCCCGATGCTACCCATAGTCAAGTTAGGGCCACTGGAATTCAGTCGCCGCTACATACACACCGTCGGTGCCTGTTTCTACCCATGGTCGTGTTTGGGCCGATTATAATCTATTTTAGGAGTCCCTACAAGCCTTTTATCGCACCATTAATTCCAAATTAATGTGAGTCAACTCCATGAAGTTAATGATTTGTGTTTCTTCAAAATTATCTATCTCTACTTATAAACTAACTGTATGTTTTTTGTGTTTAAAGAAGGATTGCCGTGCTTATGGGAATAAACTATATCTTAACATCCTTCAAAGGGTGCTGACCAAATGGAGCAGATTCCACAAGGCTCGCCTCTAAATTAATTTATTTTTAAAGATTATGTTTTATATGCTAATTTGTGGAATAAAATAAAAATAATTTATGAAATAATTTATTAATTCTTAGTGTTTTAAAAAATATTATATATGTATGCTCTTAATCATTGTAGGTGTAGCCTCACATAAAGAGAGCAAAATCTCGATAGATACCATGTTCAGCTTAAATTGCTCTTGCGCTTTATACTTTCTAAAGAGGCATTATGCCAATCTTCTTTACTTCAATGAGGAGGTATAGTTATTCCAGCCAAAATTCCCTTTCCCATTTTCGGAACACCGGATATTACATGTCAAAGTCTTTTCAAGTTTAATAATTTTATAACCCAATTTTACCCTTTAGGGTACCAAGGATGTTGATGAGATCCTAGAAGCATGTGTTACCTAACGCACTTAGCACATATTTTAGTTTCTTTTGTATGGTAGATAGCTAGGTTTAAGTGGGTCTACACCACAAGGGGTTTAGATGACCATTGTTTGTTTTCTTATCTAAATCACTCGTTTTGTGACTTATTTAGATCTAATTGATACTATGTCCTTAGGAACATTCTATTTTGTGAGGTAATTTGTAGATTGCTTGTAAGGACTTAGAAGTAGCTTAGTGAAGGCCATTCACAAGAACGATAGAAGACAATTGAAGGCTATTCGTAAGAATGGTAGTAGACCAAAGGCCACATGCTTAATCGTGATAGTATATGGGATGCACTGAAGAAAAAGAGTTAAAATCCAAAAATAAGTGAATACTAGCACAACCCGTTTACATTTTGATTTGAATCTCCTTGCGAAGACTCTGGTTTGCGGAATATTGGATCTTTAATTCAATTGGAAATCTCGCCCAACCACTTGAATTGCACGAATTGTAGCGTCTAGCCCACAAGGTACATTCAACTTGACTTATAAGCATCTAGCCCGCAGGGTACACTTACAATGATTCTCTACAAACGTCTAGCCTGCAGGGCACGTCTATAAAGGGATATTGAAACTTAAATAGCCCGCAGGTTTAAGCAGCAATGAAGATAATGAGAATGTCTCAAAAGTCTGAATATAATTGATGAATAATGTGTGTACAATTTTCGGCCATCCCTCTTTAAATAGAGGATAATTTTAGCCAAATGGAAACCCTAATCTCAATCAGAATCAGAATCAAATTTTATGGCAGCTTTAAGAAGCTAAAACCATATCT
>JAULKM010012059.1:0-14718 GCA_032355605.1 Rubia tinctorum
CTATCTACTTAGTTGTATTTAGTAAGCATATTGGGCTTATAAATTGTATTTTTGAGAGGTACGGCGATGACCTCCCATGTATACTCTCAGAATCTTGTTTATTGAAGCAACATATTAAAGGCATGTTGAATGTGAAATTTTATAGCACATCTGTGAAAAGAAAAAGCCTATTCAAGAATCTCAAATTATTTTGGGAAGAATTTTAGGCCAGAGTTAGTTGAAAGACTATATTGGATTCTTTTTTGCCTGATTAATTCATATACATATTTCAGAGAAAAAACACCATTTGGATTAAGTTTCCAAATCAATTTATCATCATAATCAGGGAATAGAATATTATTTTGGATAATATTATGAGTGATTTTATTGGGGAGTTAATTCTGAAGTATATTTAAAAAAAAGGAGTTGGTTGAGTTACAAATTCAGCAATTGTATGATTAGAAAATGGAAACTCCACATCTGGATTCCATTTATTTATGAGAGGTAATAAACCTAATCAATTAGAGTCCCAAAAAGAGACTGATCCTTTACCAACTTGGATTTGGGTGTGTTTAATGGCAGTTCATCAACTTTTTTTATTCTTTCCCAAGTTCTTATTGATTGGTTGTTAATTTGTGTTGACCACAAGAATTTTTCCCATGAAAAATGTCCATGTTGAAGTTTCCACCATAGTTTTAAAGAAAAGCTTTTAATCATTAGATGTAAATGCTTAAAACCAAGACCACTTTCATCCAATGGGAAACATAGTTCGTCAAAAAATCTCCATGTTCTCCTAGATTGACTTATTGATGTTTTTTGGATTTCCAGAAGAAATTTGCCATTATCTTTTTGATTTTATTGATGATGTGGTTTTTAGGTTTAAGAACAGTTATGATATGCAGAGGAATATATAATAGAATATGTTCAATTAAGACCATTCTCCCTGCTTGTAATAGCAGCTTGTTTTGCCACTGTAAGATTTTGGAATTAATAGAATTAAGGAGGTTAAGGTAATGGGAGTTCTTGTTTGTTCCAATAAATATCGGGGATCCTAAATATTTGAAATGAATTTTTCCTAAAACAATTTGTGTTTTAGATTTGATTTGATTAATTATTCTTGGAGTAGTAGTTTTATATATGAGAAAAGAAGATTTCTCATAGTTAAATTTTTTGCCAGAAGATTTTTCATAAATTTTGAAGAATCCCATGAGTTTTTTAATTCCTGACTTTGTGTATTTAAGAAATATTTTTGTGTCATCGGCATAGGAAATGTGAGTTACATTGAGCATGTTCTTTGGGAGCTTGTAATTGAAAATAGAAATGTGATTTGGAAAATGATTTTGCCCTTAGTATAAAAATCAAAGAAGATAAAGGGTCTCCTTGCTTTAAACCCCTTGAAGCTGGAAAGAATCCAAAAGAATTTTGATTAACTAAAACTGAAAAGAATGCTAACCTTATGTTGTTAATGATAAGGTTAACAAATTTTTCTACAAATCCCATTTTAGTTAAAAATTTAGACAGGAAAAACCATGAAACTCTGTCAAAGGATTTCATCATATCTAATTTTATTATCATATTGAAGCCCCTTGATTTTGAGTTGATGTAGCTTACCATTTCTTGCATTAAGAGTATATTTTCTGATAGTTCTCTGCCAGAGGTAGAGGCAGATTGTTTAGGGCTTAAGATTTCATTCATGAAAGGTTTTAGCCTATCAGCAATTATTTTGGTAAAGATTTTGTTTGGGAAGTTGCAAAGACTAATAGGTCTATAGTATTTGAAAGATGAGCAAACATCTTTTTTAAGTATTAAAAAAATGAGTGTTGCAGTTATAGTCTTAGGGATTTCATTTTGATTGAAGAAATCATGAACAAATTGTAATACATCATCTTTAATGATGTGCCATCATTTATTGAAGAACAATCTAGGAAAACCATTTGGTCCAGGGGATAAATCACTATTCATGTTCATTACTGTATCACTTAGTTCCTCTATAGTTACACTTTTGGTTAATTTTTGGTTTATAATGCTAGTGATTGGACTAGATAAATTTTCCAGCAGGTAAGCTATGGTTATTCCAGTTTGATCAGACTCTTCTTGTGTTAGAAGATCAGAAAAATAAGTTTCTGCTTCATTTCCTATAAGATTTTGGTCATATATCCAGTTACCATTAGAGTTTTTTACTCTTGAAATCATTTTCTTTTTGTGTTTTTTTAAATGATTGATGAAAAAATTTGTTTTTGAATCACCTTCAGTTAACCACCTAATTCTTGACTTTTGCTTTTGGAAAGATTCCTGATTTGCTAGGGCTTGTGTGAGATTTGCTTTTTCTTGATTAAAAGCCATTAGGGTGTTTTGGTTTTCTAAAAGTTGAATATCATATTCAGCTTTGATTAGAGCATTTTCACATTTCTGAACTGTTGTGAAAATATTCCCAACGATATTTCTATTCCACTATTTCAGTACAATTTTTAAGTTTTTTAATTTGAAAACCAGTATTTTCATCCCATAAAGATTAGAGGGTAAGCTCCAGGATTCTTTGATAATTTTCATGAATGAAGGATGATTGATCCAACAATTGAGAAATTTAAAAGATTTTTGACCATAATAGTTGGAATTTTCAGAGATGTGGAGAATTAAGGGGCTATGGTCTGATTGGTCTCTAGCTAGTGTTTGTATATGTGAAGATTGGAAATTTTTCTACCAAATGCTATTAGGTAGACCTCTATCAAACCTTTCCTACACTCTTCCCTTTGGTCTCATCCATGTCCAATATAGGGATCTAGATGTTGGGATATCATAGAAATTATTACAGCATATGAACTTATTAAAAGCTGAAATGTTCTTATTATTAGGTACTGAAGGACCAATGTATTCATTAGTATTAGAAATGAAATTAGAATCACCCATAAGACAGAAGAGGAGTATTTTTAAATGCTGATAAAGAATTCCACATTTTCCTTCTCTCTTTATTGGTGTGTTTAGCATAGATGAATACAATTTGGCATTGTTTCTTAATTTATTGGTGTAGTGATTATGTATTTCCCCTCCACCGAATTTATTTGGAGATAAATTTCATCAGTCCAGAAGATCAAAATTTTGTATCTGTCATCTGAGAAACACTGTTGAAAACCAATAGTCTTTGATATAGAGTTAATGTCTTCATTACTTAACATAGATTCAATAATCACAAAAATCTTACTTTTACATGTCTTTTTTATGTCTCTAATTCTAACTTGTGTAGGTCTATTACCTACCCCTCTAACATTCCATGCACAAATTTTTGTCTCTATCATTGAGACAGGTTAAGGGTATTCAAAGAGCAACGGGTTGCAACCATTTTAGAAGTAGCAGTATAATATTTTTGTGGTATTTTTTATGCTTTTTTTCCAGATCACCATTTTTAGGTTTTTCTAGGTTTTCCTTGGGATTCAGTAGAGTTTTAAACTTGTTATTGGATTCATTAAGACTTTGGTTGATTTCATTAAAGTTTATTGATTCCTCATTTGATTTTGAAAGCTGGACATTTTTGGGGGGTTCAGCATTCTGCCATTCAATTCTTGTGGTTGATTTATTAACTGAAGACAGTAGAGGAGAACTTCCTTCACTGAGTTCAATGTAATCTTCATTCAAGTTATTAAGATTCTTGTTCTGATTTTTAGAGTTATGATTTTTAGATTTACTATAATGTTCTTTAGGTAACTTATCTGATTGAGTAGTTAAAACTTTTCCCAAAGAGTTATCAGATTCAGTATGGGGTGTGATTAAGCCTGTGGAATTCCTGCAATGAGATTAGTACATTTCTGTGATTTTTCAAACAGAAACTGATTGATTTTTTGAACAACAGCAGCCTCAGACACATGATCATGTAAACAACAGTCCCAACGGAGTTTTTAGAACCATTCATATCATCAATGATAATAGTTTCGTCAGGCACAATAACATCTCTAGCAATTTGATCACTACAAATTGGTTCATCAGAGAAATTAACTTCATCAGCATCAATCGATAAGTCATTCTCAGCAGAATTCCGAGTTACAACAACAGATTGTTCAAGCATGGCTGAGTTAGCATTTGATAAAATATAATTAGCAGTATAAGAAATATCCTTTTTGTGGAAAACTGAGATTGAAAGAAGAACCTGCCCCTCATTTGAGGGGGAAGAAACTTTTTGAAAATTTTGCTTTCCAGAGTCAAAGTTTTGAGTTCCATTTCCAATGAGTTTTGGAGCTTGAGCATCAGATAGTGATGCTTTATCCTTTGAAATTCCTTCTTTTCCCTGAATAGATACCTGAAGAGTAGAAGGTGCATTATTCCTTAATACTGAAACATATATTTTTATCATTACTCGAAATACCAGAAGAAGAAGCCTTGCCCCCATTACATGTAGTGTTTCTCTAATTATCATTGGGGGCCATTTTTTTACATGAATTTTGATTTTATATGAGTGGTATCCTTAGGCCTCCAGGTATTGATTATTATTTTACAAGATACAACAAGCCCTAACTTTAAGCATTTTGAATAATAAACGGGAACACCCTCGTAGTCCAAATATTGTTAGAAACTAAAATCTCGATAAATCCATACCCTTTCACGGAGAGGCTTCGTAATATCAATCTCTACCCAAACCTTAGCCACATGAGGGCGAGTCCAATTTAGGGTAGCCTTGTCAACTTTGATTGGAGATCCAATTAGGCTTCCAATAGACATCATCGCCCATTGATCGAATAATTGCTGGGGAAGTCCATATAACGCAACCCACACTGGAACTATTGGCGAGTCGGCATTGGGATTGAAATGTGCAGCCCACTTCGTGATACAGATAGAATGTGCTTCGAAGCTCCATATCTTGTGAAGCCAACACCTATAGTAATATTATTGTTGATTCAAATGAACTAGCACTTGCCTATTATCCAATAGATTGATATCGATTTGGCCTTAGAATCTAGCACTTTGAAAGTCCTTTCTAAGATTTTCCATCTGTAGCCTACTCTGAGTGAATTTTCCCACTGATGTTCGGCGGAGAAGTGCCTCAAAACGATGACATTCAGCATCAGAAAACTTCAGACCGAGTTCACCAAGGTGATCAATTTGAGGTTTTGGATTGAATGGGGAACCGGTCGGTTTGGAAAGTGCATCAGTGAGTGTACGATTTAGCATTTTTGGGCGTAAGAGAAATGAGGATCTCTGCATGGCTATGCCATCATGGCGGCGCCGATAAAAAACCAATAGAAAACCTAGGGATTAGGCTAGACTATTCCAAGAAAAGAGGAGGAAGAAAATCTACCTTGTGGATGTTATATAATATGATGAAAGTATTTGAGATGCAAAAATCTCATCCTGCCCAAAATATGCACGGATATGGCACATATTTACTACGTGTTTTGAAATTAATCGCTTCACAATAGAGTCAGGTGATACATATTAATAATCGACTAGTAAGATGCACATCCACCTAGTATTAAATTAGCCCCCCCCCCCCCCCCCAAAACTAAGATATTACATGTGATTTTGAAAATAAATGCAATTATTTCCTTTGGAAGCTATGGTCATACATCACTACAACATCTGTAATATTACCGAAATTATCAAAATATTTCTACACCCATTAAGACTGACCCTCCTACGAAATAATTTTTTTTCACTCCTGACCAAGAGATACCCAAATGCCACTACTGTTTGAATACATAACATGTTTATCTCCATCGGAACAACTTTCATGGCTTCAACAGTGCGGCCATCAATCACGTACTTTTCCATCACTACTGTATCGGCACTTGCAGGGTCTGCAAAAACACACAAAACAACATCAGCAGCCATGAAATTTTGTTTTTTTAAAAAATCTTGTTTCCTTTCGTCAAGTTTATTTTCTTTCATCCTCAACTTTCTCGTACTAGTTTTTTATAGGAAAACTTTATTTTGGATTGTGGCGTTCATTTGAAGACGAAATATAAATATGGAGGATTTTTTCTAGCTACTGTAGTACATACTTTTGATAACAACGATGAAAAAAAGAGTGTCAATTGCATGCGTGCTTGGAAAAAAATTCTATATGACATTTTATGGGTGGTTTCTAGTGCTTAGAAGATTAATTGGTCTAGATGGATTTATATTTATATTTATATATACATATAAAATAAATAATATATATTTAAAATGAATACATGATAATAAATTAAATTTCTTAACTTATAAAACGTAATTCGTTTTACAATTTTGAAGTAATGTTAGTAGTTTCCTTGTTGAAAGTTAGAAGAGAAAACAAAAGAATGGAATTATTAATTTTAAACAGAAATAAACATTATATTTTTCCATATTTTTCATTTCCGAGTTCCTGCTAAGCTATACATGACTCTAGTTGATTTTGATTCTTAAACTAACCATTTAAAGATGAAAATCACCGGCCAAAATTTAGTTGTATTGGACAAAAACTAAAAGCCTCCTCCCTAAAAACCCTATCTCTCTAGAAAAACCTCAATCTCGAATTTTTCCCTATTAAAATCTTACTTCATGTGAGGCCACGACAACCACCAAATCCAACAGCCTCCCCTCTTCTTCTATATAAGTAGTTTTAGGTAGCCCCTCCTTCCCTCCTTTACTCATCGTTAAACTAAAACACTGGCCACTCTAAAAATGCACTAGTCGTTCAGCTGCGTCTTTGTCTCATTTACTCCCGCATCTCTCAAACTCACCTGGACAGCCACGTGGTGGAAGCATTTTGGCTTAGGAGGATGGGCCTTCAAAAGCTTATGCGGTTGACAGTTGGTCTCAGAAGGTCAACAATGGCGGATCTGTGAGAAGGTCTATAGCAATTCCACAAATCTGGATTGGAGAATCCGAGGGTCATCAACCTGGTTAGGGTGGATTAGGTAAACGGCTGAGTATTTGAAGATGGAGGTTTCATTTTTAATGTTTTTCTTCTTTCCACTTTGCTTTTGTTTTTTTTCCATCCTTCTTCTCTTCTTTTTTGATCTCAAAACTACCTACCTGCCAATTTCATATCACGATTAGATCCGATATGCAACTTAAATGGAAAATCCTATCACAAATTCAAAATCTAGCGATGTCCAGTCAAGGGTGGAGCTACGTTGGGTGCATATTTGTGGCCTCAATGTAGAATGCTATACCTACCCAATTTTAGTTGTTGAAATGGTATGCAAGTTTGGATAAAATTAATAAATTTATGTTTATTAAAATAGAATATGTTTCTGTGTGAAAAATACCCTAAAACGTGCCCGAAATAGGCACAGATGTGGTACATATTTATGACGTGTTTTGAAATTATTTTTTCACAACGGAGTTAGTTGATATATATTCATACCGATTAGTAAGATGCATATCCACATAATATGAAATTAATTCCCACTGTAACTAAAATCTTACATATAATTTTAACAATAAATGTATTGATTTTCTTTGGGAGCAGTGGTCATACATCACTACAACATATGTAATATTACAAAATTGCTCAAAATACTTCTACCCTCATTTAGAGTAGATGCTGACCCTCCTAATATAATTATTTTTGTTCTCCCCGGACCCGGAAATAATTAAAAGCTACTACAGTTTCAATACATAATATGTTTATCTCTATAGGAATAAATTTCTTTGCTTATATAGTGTAGCCATCAATCACGTGCTTCTCTATCAGTACTATCTCGGCAACTGCAGGGTCTGAAAAAACACACAAACCAACATCGGCTGCCATGGATTTAATTTTTTCAAAAATAAATCCAGCCTACTTCATTGTGTCCACCCAGCAATTGTTTTCTTAATTTTACCAACCCGATTTATTGTTTCGCTATGTTTCTTTTGTTTCTTCCTCTTCTTTAACGTTTTTTTTTAAGGAAACTTTATTTTTTATTGTTGTGTGCATTTGAAGACGAAATATAAATATGGCGGATTTTTTTTCTCCAGCTATCAAAGTACATAGTAGTTATATCAACGATGAAAAAAAAGAGTGTGTCAATTGCATGCGTGCTTGGAACAATTGATATATGATATTTTCTTGCCGTTTTTAAGCTCTTAGAATATTAATTGGTCTAGATGGATTTATATTTGGATCTATATACAGCTTAAGATGAAGCTAAAATATCACATACACCTGAAACTGACATTAGTCATGAAATTGGACATTCATTGAAGCGAATGTACCGATCTCTCACAAATATTCTTGGTGCATAGAGAGTGCATGCAGGATAAAAGGCAGTCTCTGAAGTGCAGCCGCACCGACAAAGAAAACAAGCCTCATGGAAAGACAAAGGCAAAGCCAAAGTCATAGAAGACGATGATTCCGACGTTATCTTTCTTCCCCGAGAGGGGTGAGATTGTTCATCTACTCAAAAGAATAGCCTACGACGAAATGAAATGGCTTCGCTAACCCCACTTAATAGGAATAAGGCTAAGCAGACTCTAGCGCTTGATCTTTCCAAAAAGCTTGCAGAAGTGTTTCAGCCACTTGCAGCTAGGACTTTGGAAAGTAAAAAACAAGAAAAAAACCATGCAGGGCTCTCATCTCTTATAATTGAGTAAAATGGGTGGCTTCTCAATTAAGCGGAGGTTTAAATACAACTTCCAACCCCATTGCGGAGGTCTTCCATTTATTGCAGATGCACAATAGTTAATAATAAGAGTGTAACAAAAGATCCCTTGTGGATATTATATAATATGAAGAAAGTATTATTACCCAAAATATGCACGAAAATGGCACATATTTACGATGTGCTTTGAAATTTATTGCTTCACAACAGAGTTAGTCAATACATATTCATGCTCGATTAGTAAGATGACATCCACATAGTCTTAAATTAATTCCCCTGTAACTAAGATCTTACATATAATTTTGAAAATAAATGTTTTGATTTCCTTTGGGAACCATGGCCATACATCACCACAACATTTGTAATATTACCAAATTGCTCAAAATATTTCTACCCTCATTAAGAGTAGATGCTGATGCTCCTAAAAAAATAATTTTTGTTCTCTCCAGACCAAGAGATACCCAAATTCTACTACCGTTTGAATGCGAAACATGGTTGTCTCCATAAGAAAAACTTTCATTGCTTCAACAGTGTGGCCATCAATCACATGCTTCTCTATCAGTACTATCTCGGTAACTACAGGGTCTGCAAAAACACACAAAACAACATCAGTAGCCATGAATTTATTTTCTTCAAAAAAATCACGTCCACTTCATGGTGTCCAACCTACATGTTTATTTTCTTAATTTTACCAACTTGATTTCTTGTTTTGCTATGTTTCTTTTATTTCTTCCTCTTCTTTCTCGTATTTTTTTAAAGGGAAACTTTATTTTTGATTGTGGCATGCATTAGAAGATGAAATATAAATATGGCGGAATTTTTTATTTTTTTTAGCTATTGGACTACATATTAATGATAACAACGATGAAAAAAAGTGTCAAAATTGCGTGCGTGCTTGGCACAAATGATATATAATATTTTATGGCGGTTTCTAGCGCTTGGAAAATTAATTGGTCTAGATGGATTTATATTTTTAATTATCTATACATATAAAATAATGATTATATATATAATAAATATATTATAATAAATTCAATTTCTTATTTCAGAAAATGTAACGTTTCCTACAATTTTCAAGTAATGTTAGTATTTTTTTCTTGAAAGTTAGAAGAGCACACAAAAGAATGGAATTAATATTTTTAAACAGAAATAAACATTACATTCATCCATGTTTTCCATGTCCGAGTCCCACCTAAGCTATACATGAATGTACTTCATTTTGATTCTTAAACTAACAATTCAAAGATGAAAATCACCTTCCAAAAGTTAGCTATATTTGACAAAAACTGAAAGCCTCCTCCCCATAAACCCTCTCTGTCTAGAAAAACCTCGGTCCCGACTTTTTCCCTATCAAAATCTTAACTCGGGTGAGGCCATGACCTCTACCAAATCCAACAGCCTCCCCCCTTATCCTATATATTTAGTTTTACGTAGCTTGTCCTTCCCTCATTCCCTCCTTCCCTCATCACCAAAATCAAACACCGGTCATCCTAATAATACACTTGTCATCCAACTGCTATCTTGGTCTCCATTACTATCTGGTGTCTCCATCGTGACTAGACAATCACGTAGTGGAAGCATTTTGGCTTGGAAAGACGATCCCTCGAGAATTTACACGGTTAACAATTGATCTCAGAAGGTCAACAACGACGGATCCGTTGGAAGGTCCATGGAAATTCCACAAATCTTCAATGGAGAAACCGAGGGTCGCCAACCTGGTTAGGGTGGATCTGGTGAACGGCTGAGTATTTGAGGATGTAGGTTTCATTTTTAATGTTTTTCTTCTTTCCAATTTGGTTTAGTTTTTTATAATCCATGTTCTCTTCTTTTTTATGTCAAAACTACCAAACTGCCAACTCTTGTGCATCTCACGATTAGATCCGATGTGCAACCTCCTTAAATGGGAAATCCTGTCACAAATTCCGGCGAAAGAATTCTAGCGATATTCTCTCAAGGGTGGAGCTACGGTGGGTGAATATTTTTGGCCTCGGTGTAGATTATTATCTCTACCCAATTTTGGTTGTTGAAATTGTATGCAAGATTGGATAAATTAATAAATTGAAAATTTATTAAAATAGAATATATTGAAATGTGAAAAATACCCCCAAAACGTGCCAATCAATTTGATTTTTCACATGAACGTTTCTTTGGTCACGAAATGTTTAATCAGTTACTTATTTCTACATTTGTAAACATTATAACACAATACATCACCAGGTCACATATACATATGAAGAGGGAGCTTAAGTGATGGTATGATATTACCTTGGCAGATATGGTTGAAAGCCATTAGTAAGCTCTTCACGATCATGAAATAGTTCTATTGCCTTAGCAATTACGGGATGTACACCAATCCTTTGATCCTTGAAATTATTTGGATTATCAAGTAACTCTTCATATTTTTAAGGGATATTATGAACGGAGCAATGCAACAACTCTTTCAATTCAACGAGAGTAAAATTGCCAACTTCTCAATTGAGCGGTGGATTAAATACAATTTACAACTCAATTGCAAAGGTCGTCCATTTATTGCAGATGTATGTTAGTTTACAATATAAGAGTGTAACAAAAGATCCTTTCTGGATATTATATATATGACGAAATTATTTGATATACGAAAGTCTCATCATGCAAAAAATAGGCAGGGATATGGCACTTATTTATGACATGTTATGAAATTAAACTGAGTTAGTTGATATGTATTCAAACTCGATTAGTAAGATGCACATCCACACAATCTTAAATTAATCCCCTTATAACTAAGATCTTATATATATAATTTTTACAATAAATATATTGATTTCTTATATGAGCCGTGGTCACACATCAGTACAACATCTGTAATATTGCTGAGTTACTAAAATTACTTCTACTCTCATTGAGAGTAGATACCTACCCACCTAAAACAAATAATTTTTGTTCTCCCCGGACCAAGAGATACCCAAAAGCTAGTACTGTTTCAAAACACAACATGTTTATCTCCATAGGTATAAATTTCTTTGCTTCAATAGTGCAGCCGTCAATCACGTGTTTCTCCATCACTACTCTCTCGGAAACTACATGCAAAAACACACACAACAACATTGGCTACCATGAATTTTTTTTTCAAAAAATAATCATGTTCGTTTCATGGTGTCCAACTAGCAGATTTTGTTTTCTTATTTTTACCAGCCTGATTCCTTATGTGGCTAAGTTTCTTTTCTTTCTTCCTCTTCTATATCGTACTATTTTTTCCAAACGAGACATTTATTTTTTATTGTGGCGTGCATTTGAAGATTAAATATATTTATGGAGGAATTGTTTTTGTTTTTTTTTCCAGCCATCGTAGTACATAATGGTTATAACAACGATGAAAAAAAAGTGTTCCAATTGTGTGTGTGCTTGGCACAAATGATATATGACATTTTCTTGTCTGTTTTAAGGGTTTAGAAGATTAATTGGTCTAGATGGATTTATATTTGGATCCATATATAGCTTAAGGTGCAGCTAGAAAATCATATACGCCTGAAACTGACAGCAGTCATGAAGTTAGATAGTAAATGAAGTGAAGGCACAGATCTCACGCGAACATTCTTGGTGCAGAGAGAGCACGTGCAAGATTAAAGGCAGTCTTTGAAGTGCAACCGAGACTACAAAGAAAAATAGCCTCATGGAAAGACAAAGGCAAGGCTAAAGTCATCGAAGATGATGATTCCGACGTAGTCTTGCTTCCCCAAGAGGGATGGAATTGTTCATCTGCTCAAAGTAAAAGTGTATGAGAAACCAAATTAGCTTCGCTCCCTCGCTTCATAGGAAAAAAGCTAAGCAGACTCTGGCGCTTGATCTTTCTAAAAATCTTACATATCTAATTCAGAAACTTTCATCTCCACTTGCAGCTAGGACTTTGGAAAGTCAACAATAAGATCAAAATCACGTAGGGCTTTCATCTCTTAGAGGTGAGTAAATTGGCCAGCCTCTCAATTGAGCGGAGGTTTAAATACAACTTTTAAGAGTTTAACAATAAGAGTTTAACAAAAGATCTAGATATTGTATAATATCACGAAAGTATTTGATAAACAAAAATCTCATCATGCCCAAAATATGCACGGATATGGCACATATTTACGACGTGTTTTGAAATTAATTGCTTCACAATAGGGTTAGTTGATACATATTCATACTCAATTAGTAAGATGAAAATCCACATAGTCTTAAACTAACCCAGCAACTAAGATCTTACATATAATTTTGAAAATAAATGTATTGAAAATAAATTAACCCATGTAACTAGGTTCTTCCTTGTTGAACTACCTATTCCAAGTTCCCGTTTTCCATGGATGACTCGAATGAAGCAGGCAGGCAAGAGGTAAGGGAAAACACCACGGAATAAGGTCCATAATTCATCAAAAAGACAAAAAATTATGCCCACCCTTCCCCACCAACGTGGGACAACATACACATCATAAATAAGGAAGCAAAAAAAGCATTTTGAAATGATCCGGGGCCAAAGGATAAAGGAGGCCAAGGTGATGAAGCCCGAGTACGTGGTGCGACTCTACCTCAACGTTTTCCTCTAACCATTTAAACCATCGGGAGTAGAGGGTTTGATATGCTTGGACAAACCAACGTATAATATGGAGGTCATGAAGTTCTATGCCAATTTTTCCCTGCTATCTACGGATATCTACAAGACAAGAGTTAACGGAGTGGACGTGGAGATGATGACAGAGTTCATCAATCAAGTGATTGGGTACACAGTCGGTGGGGAGGATCACCCGGAGGTTAAGCCTCTATAGTTGTACTGTCGCGACAATTGTGCTCTACTGGTCTCTAAGAATGACTAATTTGGGGGGCTTGATCCCAACCGAATGGTGGAGAAGTACTTAAAAATGAAAGTGAGGAGCGGGCTTATCTAACCGAGGAGGATCAAGATTGATGTACTCAATCTCGAGGAAATGATGATGTACAATATAATTGTACAAATTCTGATCCTGGCCCGACATCCTTCGAAGTGAACAATCAACGGGTCCTTAATTTATTACCACCTTGCGAAGAAGAAGGCAGTATACCTTGGGTACACCATCATCCAAGATATGCAACAAGTGGCCATCGCAACGAAGAGTTGGACAATTCCCTAAGGCAATGTCATCACCGCCATTCAGGAGAAGAACAAGGTTCTGACCAAATCGATGGTGAAGATCAAGTCAAAGTACTATGATGTGAACTACTTCGGGAAGAAGCATTGGCATTGAGAGACAGGGACATGGATTAATTGAAAAGTCCCAACAGGTAATTCGGAAGTGCCTCTGTCAACCGGGGCTGAGGTAAATCCATCGACTTCCACAGCATAGGATCCTGCCACTACCAGTACTTCTTCCCTACGATCGGTTATGAAAGTTTTTAGGTTTCATGTTTATGCCAAAATATTCATTGTTTACTTTTTATCATTTTTATTTCATTTAACCTATTTTTCCCAATAGTACTTAAACATAGCTCTTGGGGCATCCTTATGAAGGACGTGGCCGAGACCAAAGCCCTGGCGCAGCACATAAACCGCAACGTGGAAAAGATTTTGGCCAACCTAATTAGAATTAGACTAGAAAAATATTACCTTATCTAATCTTACCAAATCTAATTCTAATTAGAATAAAGGACAATATTTTTGAAAACCCTAATGGGCTGGGTTCAAAAATATGTACTCTTCAAAAGCCCACGTGGCTGAGTTATTGGACTGAAATAAAATAATGTTACATTGATCACACTACCTCATTAAAAAAAACCTGTGGGAAAAAGAGTATAGTGTTCTTCACGATGTCTTCAATTAATCGACAAACGTGAATAATAAATCCAAGCCCTAGCCGACTTCTTCTTTAATTATTTATCATTAAGTTGATCCATCAAAGCATTCAATGTCGAATCCCTAAGCTTCATTCATGACCTAGTCATTGGTCCAGCTATGTCACCTAGAGGATCCCGAACATAATCCTTGAATGTTTGATCAAGTCGTGGAATATCTTCGTTTTTGGTGGTAGTCGTCTTGGGATCTCCATCATCCCCTCTGTGGTCAAAATATTTCACCCTCGAAACTGAATTGTCTTCAATGGTAAATGGAGATAAATCAGCAACATTGAAGGTAGTACTAACACCATGTTGGTATGCCTTGAATACTGTAATAGCCGCTTCTGCGACCCTGGCCTGGGGGTCCGGGGGGGCGGCAGTCGCC
>JAULKM010012069.1:0-14716 GCA_032355605.1 Rubia tinctorum
GAAAGAAATGGGACGGAAGTCTCACTTCATCACGTGAAGTCTCTGACTTCGTCAGAAATGGGACGGTTCCAATTTTGGAGCCAGGTCCCGCGGGTTAGCTTGGTCCAACTCGCATTCAGCCCCCCACTGTGGGTATTAATTGTCTCTATTTGGTTCTTATTTTTAATTCAACTCACTCTAAAACCCCCACTGCACATGCTCTAAGGCACGCAAGGGACGGACACGTGGCAAAAGCTATGGCAGGGTGATCGACTGTTCAACCTTTTTTGAAGATGCCACTTTTCTTAGAGATAGTATAATTTTCCCTCGCAAATTACGAAAAGACGCATAGGTCCAGACGGTAGGAACAAGAGAACATATCAGCCCATCCTTTGACTTTTCTCAACAACCTGCGTAGACCGGACGTAGGGCCTCAGGTTGGGGGACTTGATAAAGTATGGGCTTGTCAGCCCAACAGCCAGAACACAGGCCCAGAATTGGATAAGAGCCCAAGCTTCCAATGGAAGGATCCACTGGAAACTAAAAAGAGCTGATGGGATGTGACCCGTCCCATCAGCCACAAAAGACTATATATCGAGGAGAAGCACATTCGGGAAAGGTAAGTTCTCTGATTTCCTTATTTTCAAACATGTTTTCCAATACCATACAAGAAGCACTGGTCTAACTTAATCATTGGAGCAGGTACGGCTGAAGCTGACATGTCTAACCCTTGGACGATCTCTTGTAGGTCTTGGAGCGGGCTTAGGGAAAGCATCAGGGACCGGACATTCAACCAAATTTTGCATTAACAGTACTTAAATTATTAGAAAAGTCATGAAAATGTCCTTACAAATAGTACATAAATTATAATAAGAATTGTCTAAGAGTTTCAACATAACAGAAATTGCAATAAACTTAATCCGCTGGGATTATGATTACCTTGAAGACGTTTAGCCCCCCCCCCAACTTCTATGACCTTGAAGAATAAGGTGTCCCCGATGCGTAGGCAGTTTCCATAAAGGAACTTAAGAAAATCCTTTGGGGAAATGGCCTTAATTTTCCTACCTCTCGAGTAGTTCATACGCCGCTCTGTCTCGTAGCACCTCAGCAAAACGGGGGTCTTCTCAGTCGGCAGGAGTGGTACAATCTCCCACGGGATGTACAAATTCAGAAGAAAAAAATATTGATTAGAAATATATGTGTGTGTGCAATTAATAACAATAAATATTAATTTAAAATGCCTTACCAAATTTGGGTTTTCCCCAAAGTTCTACTGCTTCAGAGTGCATTGGAACCTAATGCTATTAGCAGTCATTGTATGATGTTCAAGGTCGAACACAAGAGGCTCTGGATTACTCTGTTGTGTGGAGAACTGCATGAAGACAAAGAAATATTAATTGTGGTAACTTGTGAAAATGTATAAGTAAATATCTATGTAAAATGGTAAAAGACCTGGAAAAAGGGGCGACTTGAGCATCTTTCGCCAGCCATTAGTCTTGGATAAAAAGAGAAAAATATTTAGGGCAAACTGGACCTGGAAATGCACTGTGTGACGTCGACCTTACGTCGCAGATACATGTCGGTCCAAATTAGTGGCTTGGTCGACGTGTACCCGTAACGCTGCTAAATTGTCGATTAAATCGAACTATAAACCGACGTAGAAGCGAGATCACATTTACAAATTTACAGTAAATTGTAATGCATGTATGCGACACCATTAACAAATCGGTAACACCGGTCGTCAAACCAAAAAAGGTGCGACGTCTTGTACATATTCCTTGACATTTAGATGTACGACATCGCACAAAGTTTGTAATGATCGACATGTGACCAAAAGGCTGTCGATGTCACATACATCTGAGGCAGCTACGAGAAAAAACATAAACCCCAGAAAAATGATGCTATAAAAACAGACAATAATAAAAAAATGTCCAAAACCATACCAAAACATAGTACCTAGGTATATATTTAAGGAAACTTCACAATCTAACAGATTTAAGTAAGAACTAGAAAACCAAAATTCACAACACATTCACATACCATATATAAAACAATGTAAAGTAAAAAAAATTTGAAATGTAGGTTTTACAAGAGTAGAAAAACAAATACCTTTGAGAAGAGAGAACAGAGAAGAGAAAAGAAGAGATGGTAGGAGATTGTTAGAATTAGCAGGAAGCTTGAGCTGACTATGAGGGACCTATTATTTATAGCCGTTTTGGTGCGACGTCATTTTGGACCCTTTTGATGTCCACCTCACAAAGAAGGAAGTCGCACCTATGTTAGTCAAGGCGAGACAGAATCAACCCATCAACAACGTCGCACGTTCATATGGACCTAACAATTTTAGCCCACAAGCTAGTCCGTCAACAGTTCAAATTTATTTAAAAAATTGGTCACAACAAATATTTGATAGTCTCAGTACAATTGAAACAAATTCGTCGTCACACACAAGTCTTGATCATATTCAGAGTGCCTTTGCACTCCCCCTCCCTCCTGCTAGTGAAAGGAACTGGAGTGGTACCCTTTATCTGTCCCCTACTGCTTTCTATTATAATTGGAAAGATTGGTCTACATTTTTTACACTCTTGTTGTGTGTGGCTTATTAAATATATATATATCATATACTCATGTTGTTCAATATATACTCATGTTTTTCTAGATTTGGTGCACATTCCGTGTATGCAGGTATCAATTACTCTGGAGGTGAGATCAAAGAAAGTGAACAGGGAGATTATAAAACAGCTGCAAGATAATTACAGAGCCTCACATTTAGTTAATAGGATGATGGCTTATGATGGGCTGAAGAGTGCCTACACTGTAGGGGCCTGCATTTCAATTCCAAAGACTTTGTCATAAAACTACCTGACCCGAGGTGTGTTCATGGGCTTTTAGAATCTATGCGGGGCTGGTGTTTGATTCTAATTTTAATATTGAAATGGCCCACCAACATTATTATTATTTCATGTTACTTTAAATACGGTGTATATTTTCATAATTACTGTTCTCTGAAATGCATGAGGCGGAGTGAGTTCAAGTCACTCTGAATTATTCTTTGTTATTCATTGGTTATATGTTAGGTTAAATAGTAAGGATTCAATAACATTAAAATAAAATTCAAGAAATAGATCATATATTATAGATTAAATGGATGAAATAAATATTGTTCCAAATTCGAATAAATTTGTTTCAAATAAATTTTCAAAATTCAGTACAACTAAAATTTGCGAGGAAGAATGATAACATTAAAAACTATGGGCCCAACACAATTTGGCAGCTCAAAGTAGAGCGTGTCTCCAACCTCAAGTTCCTCAGCATTAAGAAATTGGCTAAACTCCTTCGGGGTCAGTGTCTTGAGCCTCCTATTCCCTGAGTAGTGCATGGCATACTCCCTTCCATTGCACCGCAGCACAAAAGGCAATTTTTACGACGGTAGGAGCTCCACAATATGATTTGGGACGTACTGAATTATAAAAAGAAAAACCACATTTAGTACATATGAAATGTATCTACATAAAAAGTTAGTTGAAAAGAAAATACATGTGTAACATGGATGACTTACCAAAATCGGAATTGAACAGAAGTTCGTCAGGGTTAGAGTGCGGACGAAGTGTGGAATAACATCCTCGAGTGTAGTCCACAGACGGATCTCACCTGAGTAGTTACAGATCTGCATTGGTCAATGAAATTTTTGAAAATTAAATTAGAAAATAAGTAATCAAATAAAAGGAATTTCAATCTAAACAAAAAATTGCTCACCTCAATAGGGGCACGACTACTCAAACAAGCATTGTTAGCCATGATTCCTAAAATTCATATTGTCACGAATGATAAGTATTGTGATAGAAAAAAAATGGTTCGATATAAATTGGTTCAATTAATCTTTTTAGTCGTCCAGGCGTCGCACTTACATGTTGGTCCAAAATATGACTTGGCCGATATGTATGAGCGATGTCGCAGACATGTCACCTCAAACTAATGAGGCGGTCGACATGTCTAAGTGACGTCGCTAACCATGTGGTCAAACTGATTGGATAACGGAGAGTAGTGCGACTTCTCATTCAAGCATAACAGCAGAAAATATGAATGAACGAAGTCGCAAGAAGATCGCTCCAAATGAAGGAGGATCTAAAGATCAACAACTTAGCATTCAAACAAAGGTTCTAAATAGCAGAAAGCCAGAGTAAAACCTAAAATCATTCTCGTCGGCAGAAAACATGAGCAAACAAAGGTTCTAAACAAAAGGGTCGGTTAATAGGGGGAGAACATAAAACCAAAATTTGAACAACCTAGAAGCCTAATCCATAGGAATTTCAAAACAAAAAACAAACAACACATTTATGCACCACATACATATCAAATTTAATGAAAAATACAAAAATGAAACTAATCTAGAGAATCTAGAAACCACATCCTTGAGAAGATGGGTTGAGGGATTGTTGAAATTCGAGGGAAAGTTGAATGTTTGAAGTGATTTATGAGGTGAGCTCCATATATATAGTCATTATGAACTGTTGTGGATTCCGCCCAGCAGGTGCGATGTCACATATCAGTCGACCTTATTGACATAGGACCGAGGTATAAGCGTGGTCGGGTAATCTCAATGTGGGCCTCACCATTTCAGCCCACTAGCTTAGCAAATGGGTCCGCGTATGTGCGATGTCACTAATCAATTAAGGAAACATGTTACCGTCGTATGAGTGACGTCGCCTTATCTGAAAGTGGGCCTCACCATTTCAGCCCATTAGCTTAGCAATTGGGCCCGCGTTTGACCAAAACAAATATAATTGACCTTCATAACAGTTAATAGTATATTACGAGCTAATAATTGAAAATTTTAAATTTCCATGAACTTTATTAACGTCCAGTTCGATCGAAATCAATTTTAGCACAACCGGTGAACTCTACAGTTTTTACACTTAGGTCCATCCGAGAAGGTGAGAGAGGACGACATGCAGAATTGGAGATACACAATTATCCAAATCACATTGTCATAGTCATGTTTTTCTGATTCAGGCATCAAGGAACTGGGGTATTCATCCTCATTCTTATTATTATTCCTTTAATACCCTTACGATGAGCATAATTAATTGAAACCATAAATTCTGGGTCATAGAATCACACAAAATTACACATTCTTGCCTTTTTATGAATTAAAAAGAATAAAATTCTGTCATTCAATTTTTTAAAATTTTTAGTACGTGGTCTAAAGTAATTTGTAGATAGTATTCAAGGTTTATCGGAAGATCTTTTGGAATTCTCCGTGGGATCATTCCAGTTTCTTTATCACTTTCGAGGATTATAAGTTTGATTGAGGATGACAAAGGTCTCTTCCGGGACTATTTGAATCGATTTTGAGACCGCTGATGTTCTTTTCAAATGTTGCACTTAGGTCCTCTAACAAAGTGGGAGAAGTCAAAATGCAAAATTGGAGATACACTTATCTGATTCACCAAGTCATGACCAAGATGTTCCGATTTGGTCATGAGGGATATACCGGTCGTCCATCATTTTTATTATTATTCCATTAAAACCCTTACGATAAGCGTTATGAGAACGATAATTTCCACCACATGAAATCGCATGAAATTTCATATTCTTAGTTTTTTACTTTTTTACGAAATAAAAAGATAATTGAATTCCTTCCATCAAATTTTTTAACCGCTAGTACATGGTCCAGAGTAAATTGTAGATGAATACTTATAAGTATACAAGGGTTCCTTCGGAAGAAGTTGTGTAAGTATATGTGGAATAAGACCAGTTTCTTTATTACACTCTGTTAGTATAAGCTCGACTATGGATGTCAAAGTTTCTTTTCGGGATGATCGTAATCGGGTTTGGGACAACCAATGAACTTTTTTAAATTTTGCAATTAGGACCCTCCAAGAAAGTGGAGAAGTTGAAATATAAAACTAGAGATAAAATTTTGGTGCACATTTTCATAACAATGTTGTTCCGATTTGGGCATAAGTAGGTTGTTGGAAGGTGGCCGCAATCTTAACAGGGAGTATTTTACGACACATTTCAAAAATTAGACTATAACCATTATGTGCGACGTCGCAACTGTGCCGCTTCAAACGAACCTCAAAGCGACGTTATTTGAATTGGCATGAGCCAAAAATTTCAGCCAACAAAATTGAACCAAAATTTCCCCCTCCCTTTATCATGTCATTAATAATCAGCACTCCACACCCATTTCCCACCACAAATACACTTCCTCCAAACCCAACTCCACACCATCCTTTCCATTCACACCAATCCACCCATTTTTTCTCAATCAAATTGCTTCTCTCAAACATCAACAACCAATTTGAGGATGGAGCATCCCCGGGTTCAAATTAATTGAGGTAGTTTTATATCCATTCCATGTTCATTTCCCATCTTTATTACAATATACCTTATATATATATATATTTATTTATCATTGATCAATGATTGAATATTTTCATGAAGTATGATGATTGTATTACACATTATATAGCGTATATTGTTAGTTCTTCCAAGATAATGCAACGTTTATAAGGTGTGAGAAAAAAGGCTTAGATTAGGGCTGATTGTGGACAATAATCTCATTTTCGTATGAGCACATGTTGAATGTGCGACGTCATCCATAGAACATTGTCCCATATGATATGGGAACGAACGTTTACCAACATCGCATAAGCTATGAAATGATTGAAATATCTATGAATGTCCGACATCGCTCTTCTGTAGGACTTTGCGACTTCGATATTTCCTCATGCAAAATTGCTTATTTGCAAATTGGGTACTTATTCCATATTGACATTAATGTCATATGCGTACTACCATCTTATGTGTACATCATTTGGGGACTTCTCAATTCTAACATAATTTTGTTTCATGTGTATTAGTTGCAAGAGAGTTATCGATGGACTTTCAGCTTGTAACGTAGACAATGGAGGTTCAATACAATTAATTTTTCAATTTTATAACAACCTCATGTATTTAATTTAATAGGTTTTGCATGTATTTGTAATATATGTTATAGTTTTTTCCCTTGCATTCTCATTCTTTCCGGCATTAATTGAACAACAATTTATTATCGTATGATATTTAACCATTTCAGTAGTTATGGAATATCAAATAACATGTAACGACTATCGACGGAGATTGTTTGTGTAATCAAATATTAGATGATAAAATATTTTACGTGAACCAATGTCTCCATGACTAATCCGCTATGTCGTAAAAACTGGTGAAGCAACAACACCTTACCGATATTGCACAAACCAGCGGCTTTCTTTTGCTACATCGGCCATTCAAAATGATGTTGTATTTGTTAGTCTTCCATGTCAGAAGTCACACGACAAGGGTGCCCGGGAGCATGCGATGTCGCATACCATAGACTGCGACATCGTTGTTATTTATCTGCAATGTCGACAGAGACGATGTCGACAGAGACGATGTTGCTGCATATCTAGTCCCATCGTCTGCCTTCTTGCTATCACTGACATCGCCCCTTATGCACACCAATGTCAATCTAAAAGATGTTGCAGATATGGTCTCCTATTGTCAACCTTGTTTCTTGGATCAACGTTGGTCACAAAATCTACCGACGTTGGTCCAAAACCAAGGTAAAAAGTACTTTTTACTACAACAGTATTTACCTCAGTTTTTTTAGGACTAAAAACCAAAGTAAAAAGTCCTGCAGAACTAAGGTAATAGGTGTTGTTTCTTGTAGTGAATGCTTTTGCTTCTCCTTGTGAACAAGTTCCTTTTTCTCGTTCCTTTTGTTTTCACAATTGGTGCTAACAGCTTTTTTGCTGTTGATCATCGTAGTGCTTTGGATGCTTTCATCCTTTGTTGGTTGTTGGAACTTATCCTTAACAGATGCACTTCATTTCACATATCAAAATACAATGGTCGCGGGGGTGTTACAAAAGACTTGATCAAAATTCCCCTAGATAACATCCTTTATGGTTTTACAAAAGACTTGATCCCCCGATAATTTTGCCCTCCCCGCACAAAAATAAAATGCTAACTAGAAACTTAGAATGAACCCGAAACCATGTACTTTGTCATGCATAGTAATCCCTGGGATTTTCCATGTTCCAAGTGCGTGTCACTTCGTTTCCATCCATTGTTTCTAGATTGTAGGATCCATTGCCTAGCACTTTTGCCACCTTGTAAAGGCCTTCTCAGGTTGCGTCCAGCTTCTTCTCTTCTCGCACCTTGCTGGCCTCATTCTTTCTGAGGGCGAGTTCTCCTTGCTTCATATTCCTAGGCCTCACTTTTTTGTTAAAGTGTTGCTCTGTCCAGGACTTATATACAACTTCCTTCGAGGCCACTCTCTGTCTGCACTCCTCTAGTTCTTCCAGATTATTTCTGATACATTCATCATTATCAATAAGAGCTAATGGTGATGCAACCCTTCTACTGGGTACCGGTATCTCTGGTGGGATTATTTTCTTTGCTCCATAACATAGTATGTATGGTGACTCTCCAGTTGTTGTTTAGGGTGTGGTTCGGCATACCCACAACGCGCTTATCAATTCTTCTTCCCACTCGACCTTAGCTTCTCCCAACCTTTTCTTTAACTCTTGCAGTATGGTCATGTTCGTCACTTCTGTTTGACCATTCACTTGAGGGTGAGTGACATAAGTGAACTGCTGCATGATGTTTAGCTCCTAGCACTAGGAGCTTGACGATTCACCGAAAAAATGCTTCCTGTTACCACTGACCTTGACCTGTGGGATCCCGAACCTGCACACTATGGTTCTCCACACAAAGTTTGTGATCTTTCTTCCTGTTATGATGGCTACTGCTTTGGCTTCTACCCACTTGGTGAAGTAGTCTATCGCGACCACCATAAACTTCTTCTTGCCAACAACTTCAGAGAAAGGTCCCACTATGTCTATTCCCCACTTAGCAAAAGGCCAGGCTGACCTGATGCTAATCATTTCCTCTGCTGGAAGTCTGGGCACTTGGGAATGTTCCTGGCACTTGTGACATTCTCTGACCATCTTGTCTACGTCTGCTTTCATTGTTGGCCGGTAGTATCCTGCTCTGACAGCTCTCACTGTCAGGGTCCTAGTTCCATGGTGGCTGTCATAATAGCCCTCATGCAACTCTCTCAGCACCACCTTAGCCAGGGCTGGCTCTACACATCTGAGCCAAGGCTCAACATACAAAGCTTATACATCAGAACATCAATTATCGTGTAAAACATGGCATTCCTCGTAAGTGTTTTTGCCATATTTTTATCGACTGGAAGGATCCCGACCTCTAATAAAGCTCTCAGTGGTGTAATCTAGTTTTCTCATGTGTTTAGCACAGTTAATTTGTTTACTAATTCCTCCACCAGAACAGACTTAGCCAGGTGAGTATGAGCAGATGATGCCAGCTTCATGAGTACATCAACTACGGCATTATAAGATCGGGGCACTCTTATGACATCAAATTCCTCTAACTTTTCTGCTAAGCACCTGACTTTATCTCTGTACTTGATCATAGCATCTTCTTTCGCAAAATATTACCCGTTATACTGATTTGCTACCAACATCGAGTCTCTATGTGCTTGTAGCTTCCTCGCTCCCATCTTGCGGGAAATCTCCATTTGCGCTATCAACACCTCATACTATGCTTCATTATTCGAGAAAGGGAACTTGAAGAGGAGGACCTAGGTAACTTCTGTTTCCTGGGGATCGGACACCACCAGTCATGCTCCTGTCCCCTCTACTCCTGACGCTCTGTCCACATGTAAACTCCATACGTCTGGTCCAGTCAGATAGGTTCCCCTGGCTGGTGCGTATTTCTCTCATTACTTTATCTCTTTTTCCTTCGGGATTTCTACTAAAATGTCCACAATTACTTGGCCTTTCACTGCCTTTCGCGACGCATACTCAATTGTATGCTCTCCTAGATCCGCCGCCCATTTCACTAACCATCATGTCGTATCTTGTCTGGTGAGCGACAGAGGTGAACTTCTACATGATGTTTAGCTCCTTGCACCAGGAGCTAAACGGCTCACTGGAAAACTGCTTCCCATTACCACTGACCATGACCTATGGGATTCCGAACCTGCACACTATGTTCCACCACACAAAGTCCGTGATATTCATTTCTGTTATGATGGTTACTGCTTCAGCTTCTACCCACTTGATGAAGTAGTCTATCGCGACCATCAGAAACTTTTTCCTCCACAGCTTCAGAGAAAGGTCCCACTATGTCTATTCCCCACTTAGAAAAAGGCCAGGCTGACCTGATGCTAGTCATTTCCTCTGCGGGAAGTCTGGGCACTTGGGAATGTTCCTGGCACCTGTGACATTCTCTGACCATTTTGTCTGCGTCTGTTTTCACTGTTGGCTAGTAGTATTCTGCTCTTATAGCTCTCACCGCCAGGGTCTTAGCTCCCTTATGGCTGCCACAACTACCCTCATGCAACTCTCTCAGCACCAACTCAGCCAGGACCAGCTCTGTGCATCTGAGCCAAGGCTTCACAAAACCACGCGTATATAGGAGACCATCATTTATCGTGTACAACAGTGCATTCTTCTTAAGTGTTTTTGCCATTATTTCATCGACTGGAAGGATCCCGACCTCTAAGAAAGCTCTCACCAGCGTCATCCATTTTTCTCATGTGTTTTGCACAGTGGATCTCTTTGCTAATTCCTCCACTAGAACATACTTAATCAGGTGAGCATGCCCAGATGATTCCAGTTTCCTGAGTGCATCAGCTATGGTTTTATGAGACCGGGGCACTCTTGTGACATCAAATTCCTCAAACTTTGCTGCTAGGCACTTGAATTTATCTCTTTAATTGATCATAGCAGGTTCTTTCAAGGAATATTACTCATTATATGAATTTACTACTAAAATCAAGTCTTCATATGCCTGTAGCTTCCTTGCCCCCATCTTGCGGGCAATCTCCATTCGTGCTATCAACGCCTCATACTATGCTTCATTATTCGAGGAAGAGAACTTGAAGAAGAAGACATAGGTGACTTTTGTGGTGAGTATCAATTTTAGTGGTTGATTTGTCTGCACCACTATCGTATGTGCCTGAAAGTACTAGCGTAGCCTCCTGGATGCGTCCACCAATGCTAATGTCAACTTATTATGTCCTGCGTACCCATTTACTGGGCCTTGCAGTGCCCTGCTCACATAATAGATTGGTCTTTGCATCTTGTCGTCCTCCCTGACAATAGCGGCACTGACAGCTTCGCTGGCCACGACATACAACTATAGCGTCTCCCCTGGTCGTGGGTTTGTCAGCACATGTAACTTCTTTAGGTGTTGTTTCAACTTTTCAAAAGCTTTCTCTTCCTGTTCCACCCACTTTACTACTCTTTTTTCGACACATCCCTTTAGCATCTTGAAGAAAGAAAGTGTGTGCTCCGCTGCTCTGGATAGAAAATGATTCATGGTTCCTAGCTTCCCGTTCGGACTTTGAATTTCTTTTACTGTTTGGGGGGGACCTCATCTCCAGGATGGCCTTGACGTTCTTCGTGTTTTCCTGCAGGCCCTCATTGGACACCATGTGACCAGAAACTTGCCAGCTCCAACACCAAACTGGCACTTAGCTGGATTTAGCTTCATGCATGTCTCCAGGTACATCCTCAGTGTCTAAGCTACGTCCACCATGAAGCGGTTATATTCTGTGATTTTTATCACCATGTCGTCGACATACAACTCCAAGTTCTTCCCTACCCACTCATGAAATATCTTATCCACTACCCTTTTTAGGTGGCTCCTACATTTATCAGCCCGAAGGGCATCATGCGGTAACCGAATGCTCCTTTTTTCCGTGATAAATGTTTTTTTCTCTACATCACTTTCTAGCAAAGGGATTTAATGATATCCCTTATATGCATCAAGAAAACATTTAATCGAATAGTTAGTAAGGGCGTCTACCTTCTGGTCAATGACCGATAGCTGGTAACAATCTTTGGGGCAGGCTTTGTTCAGGTCTGTGTAGTCCACTCAAATCCTCCATCTTCCGTCTGCTTTCTTCACAAGGACTGGGCTAGCTAACCAACTTGGGTATGGGATTTCCTTTAGCATTCTAGCTTACACCAGTTGCTCCACTTCCTCATTAACTGCTTTGTTTCTCTCCCTGCACAATATTGTCCTCTTCCGTGTGACAGGTCGATGACCTGGTGCCACCTTGAGTTCATGGCATCCAATATCCTTGAGAATGCCGGTCATGTCTTACGGCTTCCATGCAAATGCCTCAAAATTTTCTCGCAGCGTTTTTATCAAATCCTCATTTACCCTGGATGGCAGGACTGCTCCTACCTACATTGCCTGGCATTCTTCTAGCTGCACTGTTTGTATCTTTATTCTTAGCTTGGATGGGTCATCTCAGCCTGCTACCATTGCTACTGATATTGGTTTCTCGGTATGTCTCCATTGTGCATGTTCTTTTGTGCTTCTCTTTAGCTTGCTTAGGGCGATCAGATGACACTCTCTTACTTTCTGCTGGTCTCTTCTTACAATCGCTATTCTCTTCCTGGTGGGGAATTTCAGAAACAAATGTAGGGTGGACACTATTCCCTTCAATAGTGCTAAGGCTGGTCTCTTTAGGATCATGTTGTAAGGGCTATTGGCCTTCACCACGATAAACTCCATATCCACCGTCTTATTTCTCACTTTGTCCCCCACTGTCACTGGAGGTTTATGGTTCCCTATGGCCACATCGTAATGTCTGCAAAGTCGATCAAAGGTGTGTCAGTCGATCTTAATTTCCTCCTCATGTTTTCATCTAGTTTCTCAAAGTAGTGTCAATACATTTTTTTGTTGAGCTTCCTCCATCCACGTAGGTCCGGTGTATCCTCATTTGCATTAATTTCACCGTGATTACAATGGCATCACCTCCTGCTAGCCTGTCTGGAATGGGGTCCTCAAATTCAAATGATATAACCTCGTTTGCACCCAGCCGCCTGTCTGCTGGTGTTACTTGAGGTGTCTGCATGCAGTGGACCTTTCTATGTGACTCGGTTTTTCCTCTTGCACTTCCTCCAATGATGGCGTAGATGTCTCTAACCATCCTCTTAACACTGTCATCTGCGGTTGTGCTCTCTCGCTCCCTCTTGTTATATTCCCTTGTTTTCGCTCTTGATACTTCCTTTACCTTACTCCTACGGTTTCTCTCTGGGGATCTTTTCCTATTCCAGTTCTCTCGCTGCTTCTGGTGGCTCCCTGAGTGACTGTTTCCTCCAGATTTGTTTCGGTATGTGGCCTTGTTGTGGACCCGTGCCTCCTTTATTAGATGTGCCAGCTATCCACTCTGGACACTATTCTCCATAGCCTGTTTCAGATGCATACAGTCGTTTGTTTCATGACCTTGGTCCTCATGTTAATCACATAACAGTGACTTGTCCCTCATGTGTGCAGAGGCCTTCAGCTTCCTCACTAGCTCTAGGATATTCTTAGTCGCCACCAATGCAAAGATTTTTTTGGTGTATTGATGAGTTTGGTGAATTTATTGTCGAAGTTCAGCCTGCTGGGCCGAACCGAACCCATTTCCTTCCCGCGTCTGTATCCCTTAGTTTCGCTCTTCCGTGCACCTACACCAGACTGCGTCTCTTTTCTTCTCTTATCCACATTGTTTGCTCTGCTAAAATTCTCCACCCTCTTCATAAACTCTTCGATCTAACTGGGGGGGGGTTAGAGTACAGTACCTTAACAACAACTCATGTCTGAGGTTGTTCGCGAACGTGTCCATGAGGAACTTGTTGCTTCTATCTTAAACCTTATTTGCTTCATCGTTGAACCTCTCCCAATACTTTGACAGCAACTCCGATGACTTCTGTTTGACAGCCAACCGCTCCGACCTTGTCTTCTGGAACTTTCTTCTCTGCATGAAGTGGCTCAAAAAAAACTGTAGCTACCTGAAGTTGTCTATGGTTTCGTCCTCTGGGTTCTTGAACCATACCTTGGTTGCTTCCGTGAGGGTAGTTGCAAATACCTTGCACCAAATGGCCTCAGGTATCGCAAAGGTGGCCATGTTGGTTGAGAACGCGTGTAAATGATCCCCCAGATCTACTTCCCCGACATACTACCCCAGTTTGAGGGGTATCCTCAGCTTGGGGTCCGCCGTATAGAGTTGGATTCTCTCTGTGAACAGTGACCCCCTTCCCACTTTCCTGAAAGACCTCTACTTGCACTCTGGCTTCCGCCTCTCCTGCTTGCTCCTTTAACTTTCTCCTTTCAGAGTGTGGTATGGGTCGTGCCAGCTATAACCCGTAAAGGCTTGGTACGGTTCCGTACCTTCAACCCATGGCTTCTTTCCTGACGCCAACTTATTGTCCTTACCCTTGGCAGCACTCCGATTGGTTTCTTCATCTCCCCCTCCTTATTGTGAGCTTATCTCCTATTCATTGGGCTCGTGGAACAACTTTGTTGGCTTGACATTGTGCTTCTTCTTCCTTGGATCATCTACCTCTCTGGGTTTCTCTATTTCTTCTATTTCCTTTAGCGTTTTCATCATTTCCCTCTGCGAGGTAATGATGGTCTTCAAGATCTCAGTGTTACCTATCAGCTCGTCGATTGTCTGAAGCCCATGCCGCTCTCTTGTTGGTGTCTGCATAAATTCTTCCTCCAGATGCGTCACATTCTCCACGATCACCTGGTTGAGCAGGTGCTCGACCAGCAGCGGTCCTTCCATGGTGTGTGAGTTGCGCAGATGCTAAATATTGAGCGATCCCCACAGACGATGCACATTTTGTGCCTCATGGTTTCCATATCTAGGTTGTAAACCTCAATTGGACCCGGAGAT
>JAULKM010012088.1:0-14715 GCA_032355605.1 Rubia tinctorum
TTTTATATATATATATATATATATATATATATATATATATATATATATAAATCTCACATCCCATAAAATGAAAAAGAAAACGAAAAAGAGACAATTAATAACAAAGTAACATACGGAATATTCAGAAGTGATAATTAACGGTATAGAAATTGGAATGCTTATTACTACTTTCTCTATTTCATTGGATGTGACAGACTTTCATTTTTGGTTGTTTTTGTGAATTTGACACACTTTCCTTTATAGCATGATTCATTAAATTTCATGCACTCATTTTATTTGTTCCTTTCTAAATTCAATTCCATCAACACATTTAATTCACCTAAATCCAAGGAGCTAAAACTATGGTGCCACATCCAATAAAACGGTAGTAAGTCACAATAAATTAAGAAAACGCATTATTATTCAATTATGAATGAGTAATGCAAAGTGTTATTTCCATTCCAAAGTAGTAAAATTCTTTATTATTATTAACAATTTATCTGGATCTTTTGTCTCAGATTAAGGAGGCATTGGAGTAGATTAATGGATTTTGTTTGACCTGTGAGACTATAATGAGGCCAATTTAGTGAGATTCTCTCCATTGAAAGCGAGCACGGAAGGCATGACCATCGAGCACAAAAGGTTCATTGAACCTGGATGGTTTTCAGGACTCTGAAACTTGTTTTCTGATTTACGCGTTGAGACTAGGCCCTGTGCTACGGAACTTATCTAATACTTCATTCGAGTTTTTTATATTGGCACCTTTTATTTTGGAATAATTTATTAATATTGACACTTGTTTTTTTAAATATTATATTATTTTCATCCACACAATTCACTTTTTACTCTCCCTATACAATCTCATCCACTCATTTTACTTTTTTTTTTCTCAAAAAAAGTGTGTCATTTCTTTGGTGCCAATACTAGGCAACCAGAGGGAGTACGAGTACTGATCTAATTTAGGTCATGTTCTCTAGAGTTTATTTGAATTTCAGTTCAATTTACATCCGATCATATCAGTATATTTATAATTATTTCAATTCAGTTCAATATATTAATATTATTTCAGTTCAATTCTGCATATTTATACTTATTTTACTTCAGTATATTTATACTTATTTCAATTCAGTAACTACAATCAATAAATAAAACTAAAATATTAAGATATTTATTAACATTGAAAATAAAATATTACAAGTTCATATTTAAAATAAGAACAAAACTAAAAAAAATGTTTGATATGAGAATTTTCATTTTGATATGAAAGTTCATGTTATCAAAAGTTAATCGGCACTTTAGTTCACTTGAGTTCAGTTCAATTTAGTTCATTTAAATTCAATTCAGTTCAACATGAATGTTTATAATGGAATTTATGTTAACTTATTCATATTGTTACTATTTTTCAATGCACTTATTTTTAATTTTGTTCAGATCAATGCAGTTCAGTTCAGCTCATATCAGTTGAGCTCAATGCATTTAACTTTATATTAGTTCTTTTCATAAATGTTTGTCTTTTTACTCTGTTTTAAAATGATTTAGATTTTTCGGCATTTTAATCATGTATAACAAGAAGAGTCCGTCTTTTGAAAGACGGTCTTTCCGTAAGTTATAAAAGACTAAGGTTTAAACTGCAAATAAGAAGAAATTAAGATAAAATTTTTGGGTTGCATTAATCGGCTCATAAACTTATAGTTATTGCACATTGCATAATAAAATTTTAATATTGCAACTAATTCCTTTTAACTTTCTATATTTATAATCCAACCCCGTATTTCCGTATGCCTATGGAAAGATGGTCTTTCCCAAGACTTTACCTAATAAGAAATTAAAAAATATGGTAAATAAATTTTATTTTGTTTAGCAAATATTTTTTAGAATTAAATTTCAGTTTTTCAGTTAAATATATTTAAACTTATTTCAGTTCATTTCAATATATTTATATTATTTCAATTCAATTCAGTTCAGTATATTTATATTATTTTAGTTTAGCTCAGTATATTTATATTATTTCAGTTCAAATGAGATTAGATCAGATCAATTACAGAGAACAAGGCCTTAATCTGAAATAATTTATATTAAATTGAATTAAAAATAAATGTGTTGAAAACGATTAATAAAATGACTTAATAGAGCTAAATTTAATCAAATTTAATTTTTGCCGAATTAAAAATAAGTTTGTTAAAAAAGAGCATGATTGATTGAATTGAACTGAAATGTACTAAAATAAACTGTATATTAGTAAATTGAACTGAAATGCAGATAAGATACTCCCTTTGTTCAACTAATTATGATACACTTTCTATATTGGGATGTTTATTTTATTTTGGCACATTCCACATATGGTAAATTCTAAGGTAATTTCTACCATTCATTTTGCTTTCCCTTCTTCTTATTCATTTTGCACCACACAATTGATATTTCTAAAAAGTTGTGCCAAAAAGTGATGTGTCAAACATTAATGAACAAAGGGAGTACGAAGGATTGAGCTGAGTTTAAACCGACTAAAACACGAAACACGTTGGTTCATTGAATGTAGACATGGGACAATGTACAATGCAGAGACCACTCCGAGACTGCTCTTGTGGTTTCAGTTAATTAAATAATCAATCTCTCTTTTCCACCTCAGCAATTGAGACAACAACTAAATCACTCCATTTTTTTCTACAGTGGCTGCGACCACTTTGAGACAACTCCATGGACTCCACTTGATTTTCTCTATCATACTCATTATTTTTACCTCTATGTTGAATTCAAATAAATTTACCTAACAAAATAAATTGAAATGTGAAATTTAATAATACATTTGTAATTTTTGAATTTAATTTCATTTCTAAAAAAATTAATATTTAAAATTAATTTTAACTTTTCAAAATTATTTTATGAACCAGAATTAAAAAAGACCATATATTTTTTTGAATGTAATTTCAAATTTTAAAAAGAATAAAAATTAAATTTAGATTTCAAAAAATAAAAAATCAGTTTTTTTTTGAATTTTTTCCAATTTTCCAATTTTTAAATAGCAAAACAGGACTTCTGATTTTTTTGAAATTAAGTTTTTAAAAAGATTCAGTTTGAAATTAAGTTTTTAAAAAATTCATTTAAAAAAAGAAAAAAAGAGGAGACATGTGGTGTCACGTGGCCCAATTGGATGGTGCCACGTGGCACCACAAGGCAACAAAAATGGAAAGAAGCAGATAGGGGGCAGGAGCACGTGAGGGGTGGGGGCTTCATGTCAGATTTGGAGCTGGTCTTCATTTCAAAGACCATGCCCAGGCATGCATCAAATGCAGACCAGTCCGAGACCCCATTGTGAGGTTTTTCGATTTTAGTTCTGTCTCAATTTTTAATTGAGACCCCATTGAAACCCTCGTTGTACATGCTCTGAGTTTGATTCTTGTAGCCAGCCTGATATTCCTCCTGCAAATCAGGTCAAAACTATCATCCTCCTATGCAAGTCCAAATTCCCAATTGTTGAAGTTGAGGGGAAATAAGACTACACTCTTTCCCTAGACAAGATTTTGACTGAATCATCCAATCAGCAATGGATGACTGATTGACTGTTGATATTCTGACCATTAATTGAATAGACTTCGTTTCCAAAAGGCAATCGCTGCTCGCCCTCAGCATCACATACCAGCCAACACCACATCCATCATATGGGAGGTAAGTCACAGTAGCCCAGCACCAGGACCAGTGGGCCGGCCCGTACTCGGTGCGCACAAGGGACCCTCGACTAGCGAGAAATCCCCACACTGCCGAATAGACTTCGTTTGAATGAGGATGTTGTGAGATAAAATTGAAGGTCTTGAAGTAATACCAGATACTTGCTTTCTAAATTTCTAATGATAGAAAAAATGAGATTATTAGAGTAAAGAGGAAAAAATTTCGAATTTAGGCTCACGTTATCCCAACATCACATATTGATGAGCAGATAAAACACGGCGTTCAAATGTTAATCACCTGGTGATCACTTTCATCGTGCCCACATGAAGGAGCCCTCCTATTCGAGAATGTCCCCACACTCTGGCAACCAGAATTTGAACCATGACCATTGAAATTATTAACCAGACACTTTATCAATGAGATCATCTTAGGTAGAGGTGAACATGGTCTAAAATTTGATTCAAACTTACTTCCTCTGGTCTAGAAATATTGGCACTGAACCAATTGACACACTTTTTTTTAATAAAAAAGTAAAATGAGTGGACAAAATTGCATGGAGGAGTAAAAAGTAAATTAAGTGGATGAAAATAATCTTAATTTTGCCAAAAGGGGAAAATGTCAATATTAAAAGACCACACAAAAAAGGAAAGAGTGTCAATATTAAAAGTCGGAGATAGTATAACATTTAGGTCTATTAAGTTTGACATAGATACGTTTTTAGATTCACTAAATCCATAAATAATATGGGTCTAGATTTTAAAACAAGTTGGATCTAATGTTTATTTTTCAGATTTGTTATAAAATTTATTATTAAATTGTTATTTTTACATAATTTTTATAAACTCAGAAATAAAGATAATAATATTTAAAAATGGATGAAGTTGACTTTAAAATGTCAACTGTGCCACTTTTTCTTGGGCGATGGGTATAAAATTTTATATATTACCCTAAATCTTTGAAGGAAAACACGTGCAACTTTATTATTTTTTATGTTAAAAAATAAAATAAGAGAAAAGTGCATATATAATCATATATAATTTACATAAGTGCAAATATAACATTCCGATGATTGAAAGTGCAAATATAACCCTAGATAATGAGTAAAGTGCATATATAACCTTTTCCGATAACCTTTAGCCGGAATTTGAAGAAAAGACATTTTCCCTTTGGAAAAAATAAAAAAAATTGAAAATGACCTTATTGCCCTTAGCATCATTAAAACCCAAATAATGTCACCGGACCGCTGCCGGACCGTCGCCAACTGATAATACATATTCTAGCTGTGCCCCAAATGCCTAGCTTAGCTGACTCAAGTTGCTCTATATTACATATATTGTAATGTCCTTTCGGCAATAACCGTTGGGCCGACCCAGGGAAGAGTCAAGTACTTGTAGCACAAGCAAACAAAATAGTTGCCCCATCAATCTTCCTATATAAAGGAGAAAGGTAACACTGTATACAAAAACTATTCATTCTTCACCTTGATAGGCTCTCTTTCTAACTTGAGCGTCAGAAACTCTTCCCCCGGACCACTCCGGGGGCTTTGTTTTGCAGGTTGTGATCAGACGGAATAGTGGATCAGGTGGCTACGACTTTGGGTCCTATCAAGTTAGCACACCTGGTGGGACCCTTAGTCAGATCTTCAAAATCCACTATTCATGTCTGTTTCCACAATAAACACACGGCGTAGAAACGAACGGATCAGAAGCAGGGCCTCAGACGTCGATGAAGAAGTCAAATCTCCTTACGGGAGAAGAAAGGGAGGCAAAGGAAAGAAAATACATTCCGACCCCCACCTCCTTCAAGCAGTGGGAATAAAATCTTCCTGTTAACCGCATAGCAGATACCAGTAGCAGCAAACCCTGAGGAGTCACGAACAGAAGCGCCCATGCATCTAGGCGAATGGAGATTAGCGCCAAGCCTTGAGCAGGGGGTTTTGACATCCCTACCTCAGAAGGCCAAACGTACCAACAACGGGGAGACGAGCCACAATTTACGTAGGTTTCGGCGAATTCTTAGGTGGAAGCAGCAGAAGGGGTCGGTCGAACAATCCAAGGCTCGAACAGTGCGTTGCCGATGTCCCAGCAAAACCTGGCACAACTGGCCCACACCCTTTGGTCCGCCGGTTACCAGGTGGAACCCCATATGCTCTACTAGAGAATGATCCAGCAGTCGTTGGCGTTCTCCTTCCCGTCTTCGATGCCCCTCGTGTTACAACCAAGGTTGCAACCCCAAGCTACTCCGAGGGCATCCCACCTGGTGAATATAGAAATAGGGGTCCAGGATCGGCCTCAGCCAATGTTCCCTGGAGTGGCCCAGACGTCGGCATACTTAATGCCGAACCTAAACCTGGGAATGCCGAACCACACGACCCCCCACTCGATAGCTTTCCCGGAGATATGCTACCCCCTTATGAAAGCCAAGGGCATCCATGGCCTCGGCCTGAGGTCCCTCGATATGATCCTTATGACCAAGGGGTACCAGCGGTACCACAACTCCGTCATGGGGGGAGCATGACCGGGACATATGTTTCTAAACCGACTGTACCAAGTTCCCAATATAGATGCCTCATTCCTGTAAAGCTATTATAGAGATCCATGAATGGGGGAGCTGGGCGACGCTCTCGCAAGGGAGCTGGACAGGCTGATCGGTCCTTCGGGTCAGGTCGCAGCCTCCCATTTTCAGTTCAATGATCATAGCAACCCGATGGCCCAGTAACGTCAAGCCACCTGAGGGTCCCCCCACATACACCGGTGACACGGACCCCAGGGAATTCATACAGACCTTCCTCAGTCTGATAAACTCGAGGGATTTCAATGAGCAGCTAACATGTAAGCTGGCGGAGAGCTACCTTCGAGGGAAAGGTCAGGAATGGTTTAATAGGCTGGCCAAGGGGTCGTTTCACTCCTACGGGGACTTCGGAAGAACCCTTCTAAGCCAATTATTCCAAAAGAAGAGGTTTACCAAAACCATGATTGAGCTCTATCAAAGTAAGTAAGGGTCGGGGCGAGTCGACGGAAGCGTTCTATCACCGATACGTGGATAAGAGCCTCAGTGTGATCAATGGCACCGAGGAAGGGGCAATCCTAGGCTACATGAACGGAGTGTCAAACCTTGACTTGTACAAAAAGCTAGTCTCAAAGACACTCGAAACCTTACAGTAGCTGCAAGAAATTGTGGAGCAGTACTTGAAGATTGAAGAGGTCACGAAGCGGAAAAGAGATGGGGATATGTGGGGCGAGAAAGGCTCTAAATCCTCAGATTCAAAATCCAAAAAATAGAGGCTTCGAACAAGGGGCTTCAAAGGCTACATTCCACTATTTAAGTCACAGTCGGAGATATACTCCATGCATATGGGGTTATTTCAAACTCTTCCCCAAGGCAAAGACTTTCCGGGAAAAAGGGAATCACCCAAATTCTGCGACCACCACATGGAGCGTGGACATGATACAAATGAATGTATTCATCTAAAAAGGGAAATTGATATATGTGCCAAAGAAGGTTTACTCCAAGATTGAGTGGTAGGACCAAAGGGAGGCGGTCACCCGAAAAAGAAGTGGGGTCGCCAAAACTGGAAGCCCTATAAGAAGAGGTCCGAAAAAACAACCAAGAACAATCAGGAAATCATAGTGACCGGGCAGAAAACCAACAAAGAGAAAATGGAAGACCCGACCAGGAAGCCCGGCCAGACAGGAACCGAGGAGAGGGGCCCAACAGGTTAATCAAATTCATTAACAGAGTTGTGGACGACCAGTTCTCAAACTCCTTCATCAAAGCCCATGCCCGTTATATGCCCCCCGAAGAACCCAACCAAAAAATATTTAAACCAGAGGAAGCTATAACTTTCTCGGTAGCAGACCATGTGCCCAGTCGAACGCTACATATGGACCCAATGGTGATCCACACCACAATCAGAGATTGCTACGTTAAGAAGGTGTTCGTGGAAGATGGTAGCAGAGCAGTTCGCCAACTACTTCGACCAGTTGAGACTATGACATGAAAGTTTGAGAAGAATGACATCCCCATTGTCTGGCTTCACGTGGAAAACGGTGACCTCCTAGTCAAGGTAGCAGATGGCGACAAAGAAGTAATTATAGATTGTAGTTTTACCATAATCGATGTTATATCCCCTTATAACGCGATCTTATGGAGGCCTTGGATGTGCCAGGCTCGAGCCATATAGTTCCCATACCACCTAAAAATGAAATTCCCTACCGAGAAGGGGGTGGCAGTCATCAGAGGGGATCAACCAGTAGCCATAAGCTGTCTAGCAATCACTCTAAAAGAATCAAAAAAGAGGGACATAGTGGGTTTGATTTGCGGAGAGGTCGGATCCACGGACACCTAGCTGTTGGCCATTCGGTCACAAGGAATGGTGGTTGTTGGAAAAAAGATACCACCGAAAGACCGACCTCATGGGAGTCCCAAAGAAAATGATGGTACATAGACTAAATGTCGATCCCTAACAGAAGCCTATCAAGAAAAAGAGAAGATCGCTTGCCCCCGAAAGAATCAAAGTTATAAAAGAAGAGGTCCAAAATCTTCTGAAAGCCGAGGTCATTGAAGAGATATTCTACCCAGAATAGTTGGAAAACCCCGTCATAGTCCCAAAACATGAAGGAACGTGGCGGATGTGCATAGACTTCACGGATTTGAACAAATGTTGTCCAAAAGATAGCTACCTCTTGCCCCCCATCGATTTGTTAGTCGAAGCCATAGCAGGATTCGAGGTCCTATCTTTTTTTATGCCCATAAAGGCTATCACCAAATACTCATGGCGGAGGAGGACAAGCAAAAAACATCTCTTATTACAGACGATGGAACATTTTGTTACAAGAAAATGTTGTTCGGCCTAAAAAATGTCGGAGCAACTTACTGAAAATTGGTTGACAAACTCTTCAAAAAGTAGATCGGCAGAAACATGGAGATCTACGTGGATGATATGGTAGTAAAAATCAATAATTATGATCAATTCTTTCTAGATCTTGAAGAAACTTTTCGAGGCCTCAGAAGTGCAAATTTAAAACTGAACCCAGCTAAATGTGCGATCGGAGTAGGGGCAGGAAAGTTTTTTGGGTTCATGGTCTCAGAACGGGGGCCTTAATGAGCATGAAGCCCCCTCAAACCGTCAAATAAGTCCAGAAGCTTACGAGGTCGCTAGCTGTACTCAGCCGATTCCTTTCAAAAGGCACGAAAAAACACTTGCCATTCTTCGAGGTGCTCCAAAAAGCCAAAAAATTGAATGGACGCAAGAGTGTGATCAACCATTCAAAGACTTGAAGGAACACTTGCAAAGCCTAACTACCTTTATGAAGTCTAAAAAAAGGGAACACTTGTACTTATACACTTCGGCCACACCTCTGGCTATTAGCGTGGTGCTTGTGAAAAAAAGGAAAGAGCACAACACCCCCATCTACTTTGTAAGTAAGGCATCACATGTCCCTGAGGCGCGGTATGCTGCCCTCGAAAAACTAATCCTAGCCCTGGTCCACGCTACTAGATGCCTCCAACCGTATTTCCAAAGCCACAAAATAATCCTCCTCACCAGCTACCAAATCAAGTAGGTGCTCCTTAAACCAGAGGCGTCGAGGAGAATGATGAAATGGGAAATCAAACTCTGTGAACACGATATCCAGTTCCGCCCAAGAACAACCATCAAAGGCCAGGCCCTGGTAGATTTCATTGTCGAAACCACTGAACCAATTTTGAACGAGAATGATGAAGAAGCTGATAAGAGGTGGAAGCTATACGTAGATGGGTCTTCCCACTCTGGAGGAAGTGGAACAGAGGTTCTTCTTACAAGCCTGACAAGAAAGATTATCCCTATGCCTTACACTTTGACTTCAGGGCCACAAATAATGAATCAGAATACGAGGCATTAATCACTGGTCTTTCACTCGTAAAAGACTTAGGATTTCAAAGCATAGAAATCTATGGTGATTCTCAAATCGTGGTCCAGCAAGTCAAGGGGGAATATAAGTCTAGGGAAAGAAGCCTGCAGCGCTACCTGGAGGTGGCTAAGCCACTCTTCAAAAATTTCAACCACTACACTCTGATGCAAGTCCCTCGAGAAAATAACCATAAGGCTGATGCTTTGAGAAATCTAGCCTCATCTGAATTAGATTTGCAGTCGCAAGGGCGTTTGATAGTGGAGACACTGAGCAAACAAAGATTTGAAGAAGAAATAAAGGTAATGATGGTGGAAGAAGAAAACTTGTGGATAACACCAATTCTGAGCTACCTTTGAGATGGTACCCTTCCAGAAGGGGCCATCGAAGCAAGGAAGGTTTGACTAAAAGCTCCCAAGTATGTAATCCACAAAGAAGTGCTTTACCGGTGAGGCTACTTGCAGCCACTGCTTCGATGTGTCACACCCCACGAAGCTGACTACTTGATCCGAGAAACCCATGAGAGATTATTAGGAGTCCCAAGGAGCTAGATCGATTGCTCAAAAAATTCTCCTTTCGAGTACTACTGGCCCAAAATGTTCGAGGAAGTTAATAAGCACATCCAATCTTTCCGCCAATGCCAGCGACATGCACTGATAACTCACGTTCCTCAAGAAGAAATTATGAACATAAATAGCTTGTGGCCATTTGACAAATGGGATATCGAACTCATAGGCCCATTCCCAGAAGCCTCGGGCAACTATCGGTACTTGATCGTAGCAGTAGACTACTTCACAAAATGGGTTGAAGCTAAAGCCCTAACTGACATAAAGGGGAAGACAGTGATTGGGTTCTCCTGGAAAAAAATTATTTGTCGCTTCGGGATCCCTCGAACCATTATAACCAACAACGGAACCCAATTCGTCAGTGACCCGTTCAAAAGCTGGTGCAAGGAATACAAAATTCTCTAGATATCACCCCCTGGCTAACAGGCAGGTGGAAGTTATGAATCAGACTATATTCAATGGCATCCATTCGAGGATCGAAGGTACCAAGGGAAGTTGGATCAACGAATTTCCTAGCATGCCTTGGTCGTACCAAACGACAGAATCATCTTCCATAGGTAAAAACCCATATAGCCTGGTCTATGGTTCAAAAATAGTAATCCCCGCTGAGATAAAGCTGCCTACCTTCCGAGGGTTCATCGTTAGCAACAAGAATCAATAGGTCAATGACAAGCAGTGCAGGTTGGACCTGGATTTTTTCAAGGAAAAGAGAGAAAAAACCTCCTTCCACGAAGCCAGGGTGAAGGAAAAGATTAATCGGTATCATGACCGGAGGGTTCAAAGAGTTTGGTTCTCCCTAGGAGACCTTGTAATTAGAAGGAACAAAAAAGCCAAAAAGGGAGAGAAGGCAAACTGGGAAGGACCCTACCGGGTTCTAGAGGCATACCCACAGGGAGGGGGGCAGCTATACGCTAGAAACACCCCAAGGGGAGAAAATACCTCGAAGGTGGAATATCAAAAACCCCCAGGAGGTACTATTCTCCTAATTCACAGTAGATTCGCTAAGGGCAGGGAGTAGCTCACCTACAAAAAAACTATAGGCCCAGAAACACCCTCGATAAAAAACTTCACGTAAGTCGAGGGAGAATCCCTGTTTCTATTACCTATCTTAAAATGTGTTTTATTTAAAAATATCTGGCTAAGTACTAAAATGCATAATAAAAACTCGGGGATGAAATCCCCAATGAATGTAAAAGTGCTCGAGGGATAAAAACCTTCGACGAACGCTTTGGGGCCAAAATTCCCATAAAATGTAAAATTGTCCGAGGGATAAAAACCCCTGGAGACAACTCGAGGTTGAAATCCCTAATGAATGTAAAAGCGCTCGAGGGATAAAAACCTTCGATGAATGCTTCAGGGCCAAAATCTCCATAAAACGTAAAAGTGTTCGAGGGGTAAAAACTCTGTGAAGAATACTCGAGGTCAAAATACCCATAGAATGTAATAAGATATAGGGACAGAACCCTCGAGGAACGCTCAGGGTCGAAATCCCCGTGGAATGTATAAGGGTTTGAGGGACAGAACTCTCAAGGATCGCTCGGAGCTGCAATCCCCTTATATATGTATGTATATATAAACCTCCAACATAGAGACACTAGAAACAAAAATACAAGTAAGGGTCATAAGAAACCCTTCTCATTTAAATAGATGGAAGGTCGTAAATGGTTTACATATAGAGGAAAGAATCCCAGTATACAACAGGAAATTGGATACAACATAACAACATAACAAACATAATCTTTACTAGGGCCGGAATAAGTCCTTGAAATAAATGGAGGGGTCCTCCATAACTTTGGATTTAATAGGGGCTATGGCTTTCAGGAAATCCTTCATCAGGTCTAGCCCCTCCCATCCGGATCATGCGTCCCGTCCCCGGGAAGAACCCGGTGGTCCACTGTTGGAACCCCTGGGCCTCCGAGAAAAGGGAACATCTTCAGGATTCTCATCCTCCTCAACTATTTTGATTGCTCTATTGGATGATTCCCCTCTAAGAATTCTCGATGGGCCACTGCTGCCCACATCAGCCGAATGGGGCTCCCCCCGAGATTGTCATGGCTTGGCACAATCCGGGAGGGCCTGTACCTCTTGCGAAGAGATGGTCGATCAACAAGATGGTCCTGAAGATGGCTCCTCTTCCTGATCTACTTGGGGACCCAGGTGGGAGAATACATACCTGCTCCAGATACAAGGACCAAAAGTTAGCAGAGCCTGGCAGTGTGAAGCTGAACTTTTCTTCTTCCCTTTATATTTCCTCTTCGCGGGACCTCGAGAACTCGAGGCCCCGTGCTTCTTGCCTCTTATCTCCATCAACCACCCCTCAACATAATTGAAGGCAGCCCCATACTTAGGATGCTTCTCGAGCTCCTTGTATTTCATAATATCTATGGTCTCCTGGAGATACACTTCGAGGTTGTCGAAAAGGGTAGGCACCACCATTCTGAGCCAAAGGCAATAGGCTCGAATGCTGTCTTCATAGGCTTCGAAGGTGCTTTGATGCTTCTTGGCATCCTCCTCAAGCCGATCCCGCTTTTTATATGCTACCAAGCATAGTTTCTCGGTCTGATTAATTGACCATTCCAGATCGTCAACCCGAGCCTGAAAAGTCTAGCTCATCTCTTTCTATCCCTTGAGTTTGGAAGTAGTCTCCCGAATAGTGTACCGAAGAGCCTTGGCCTCTGAACGATAATTTTCGGGCTCGAGGTGGTAGTGGACCATAGTCGACTGGGTACTTGAAGAAGGCCCTAATGACTTGAAAGCCTTAACGGCATTCAAGCACCCCTGAGGTAAATTGAACCCAGAGTTGGTTGTCATCTCAGAGATAAGTTAGCTATGTTGATGGAGGAGAAGTTTACAATCATCATTTAACCCATCCCAAGCAGTGGCAAACAGATCATTCTCCTCCCTCAGGTGACTTAGTTCTACAAGAAGATCCTTTTGGGTCTCATGTTGGCCCCCTCGCCAAAGGACCTGCTTCTCCTTTAGGCAAGTTATCTCCTCCTTAGCAGCTTGAACCTTCTCTTCCAGACGAAAAGACCTACACCAGTACCGCCCTACGGTTATTCGTTGGTCCCAAGCCCATTCCTCGATTTTGTGATACCATTTCTTCATAAATTGAAAAAAAATCGAAGACTGACCCCCTCTGAGCGTAAGGGAGCAGTAAGGAACCATGGACAATTTCTACAAAATTTTAAAATACCCAAGTAAATGAAACACTAAGGTAAAGAAAATAAATTTCATTAATATAAAGATCGTAGCATAAGAGACATAAAATTTCCGAACAACTAGAGTTCATACATTTTCTCCTACGCTACGACTCAACTGATCCAGAGGGGGAGGCCTCGAAGAGGATGACCTACATTTGGGCTTTGGTCGGGTCAAGGGGTCCAGCTCCTTCCATTCCCCATCCTCATCCACGTCAAGCCCACGAACCTCCTCAGTGGAAAAGAAGTTGTCGAAAGCCTTAAAGTGCTCGAGAATAGGGAGGTTGATGCCACCATCGTGAATGGATTTCCGCCAAGGTGATCGAGCTGCGAGGACCGAATCCTGTTCTTATGAACATCCAGCATGGTGACGTACTCCGCTAGGAGGTCTTAGCTCAGCGAGTGGCGAGGGAATTCTAGGCCAACCCCATGCAGGTCCTTGACAAGGACGAGAAAAACTCCCGGAACCCCCAAGACTTCACCAGCTTATTGTTATAAGCCTCAAAGAGGGAGGCTTGATACTCAGCAGAGTAGAGCTCTTTCAACCAGGCGTTTTCACTAGATAGGCCTTCGATGAGCACCTTGGCCTCCTACAACTTTTTCTTGAGCCCTTCCGACTCTGATAGCTTCTCTCAAAGCTCCTCCAGCTCTTTCTTATACTCAGAGTGGGTATTCTCCAGCTTTCTCTGAAGCTCCGTGGCCTCAGCAGCATTGGCGGTAGATTCCTTAGTCAAGCAGGCCTTTGCCAAGTAATCCTGGAAGATGGAGCCAAGAGCCCCCATTATGGAGGAAAAATTAGTAAGCACCTTCGCCTAAGGGGGGAAAATCTTGAAAAGGGTCCTCCGTGACCTCAGCTCTCCCCTCGACCCTCGACCTCAAATGTAGTTTCTATGGGTCCCAAATAACTAGGCTTCAATTTTTTTGAAGTTCCCTCCTCTGAAATGGGGAGATTCCTCTTCTTACCTTTCTTGGGCTTACCACCATCACCCTCCTTTCTCTTCTTCTTTTTCTTTCCAGTAGAAGGCACCCTCGAAAATGGAGAAGGAGAGGGGGTGGCTTGATAAAAATTGGATCTTGGTTATAGACCCATTTTTCATTGACATCGGATGGGTAAGAATAACCGGATGCATTTCTCCCGTAGGTGGCTATATCTAGGGACTCTCTTAAGAACTTATCCCTATCGACAACCACAAACTTGGGAGCGGAGTAGTTCAAAATATTCTAGAATCGAGGCCAGGGATTCTATTTTGGAACGTAATAGCAATCGACCTCTCTATTGAAGGTATATATTGGAGGCTTATGCCAGTCCCGAAAGTTCAAGGAAATTTTAATGGGGTGATTAGGAAAACTATTGCTAATATTTGGGATTCCCTTTATGGTCACACCGTTATGCACCACATCCTAGCTACGGGAAAGATA
>JAULKM010012099.1:0-14714 GCA_032355605.1 Rubia tinctorum
TGGTCCAAAAAAACTGGGACACGATATCGATGTTTACCTAGCCCCCTTGGTGGATGACTTGAAAAAGCTGCGGCATCCTACAATGAGGATGTATGGTGGGTTTTGGAAGGAATTGTTTGATTTTAGAGCCATGTTGTTTTGCACCATTAATGACTTTACCGCGTGTGTAAACTTGTTTTTCTATTCCGTGAAAGGACACAAGGCATGCCCTATTTGTTTTTATGGAACATATTATTGCCAGTTGAGACACGGAAGTAAGATTGTGTACCTTAGGAATTAATATGGTTTCCAAAATCTTGTCGGTGGAGGAATAGACGTGATGAATTCAATGGCAAGGTAGAGTTGTTGCCCCCTCCTCCCGTATCAACAAGTTCTTCGATCTTGTACCTGTTGCGAGATTTGTGTAATGACTTTCGTAGGAGAAAGAGGAAACCTAAGGTTGCCGGTAGTTGGAAGAAGCATTCCATATTTTCAAACTACCGTATTGGGAAATACTTGATGTTTGACATTGTTTGGATTTGAATCACATTGAAATGACTGTATGTAACATTTTGGTTGGTACTTTGATGGATATCCCGGGTAAGACAAATGATGGTGTGAAGTCTAGGAAAGGTATGGTCGAAATGAGAATTAGACCTGATTTGGCCCCAGGGGTGCGGGGGACGAAGACGTAATAACTCGCAGCTTGTTACACACTTTCAAAAGTAGAGAAAGAGTTGATATGTTCCAGCCTGAAAAGTATGGATGTCCTGATAGGCTACTCATTCTGGTTAAGCAATTCAGTGTCCGATGAGGGATTCACACTGTTTGATTCAAGAATTTCTCCCGGTTGTCATCAGATCCATCTTGCCAACTCACGTCAAGAAGTTCATTACCAGGTTGGTGTCTCTTCTTCTAGGAAATATTTTTCAAAGAAACTAGGCATCGGAAATGGGAGGAACTGCAAGAGGAAATAGTTATCGTGTTGTGCGAGTTGGAGATGTATTTCCCCCCCTCATTTTTTTACATCATTGTGCACTTGTTAGTTCATGTTGTATGGGAAATATTGATTTATGGTCCTATTTATCTTTGATGGATGATCCCTTTGAGATGTATAAGGGTTATTTGAAAAATCAATTTCACCCGGATGCCAGTATTGTCCAGGGGTATGTGACCGAGGAGTCAGTAGAATACTGCATGAAATTATTGAAGAATGAAGTGTCAGTTGGTGTACCAAAAATGTGCTATAGAGACAGAGTGGGTGGCAAAGGTTTGCAAAGAAGAACAAATCAGGCATTAACACATGACGAGTTGATAAAAGCAGAGTTATATGTCTTGCGTAATTCAGATGTGGTACGCCTCAACATGGATATTCACATGGTCTCTATCAAAGAGAGGCACCCCAGTTGGTCGGAGAAGAAAGTAATTGCACAACACAATCACATTTTCATTGATTGGTTACTACAAACAGTAGTCGAAGAAAGTCACGGTGAAACCTTGAACTGCTTAGCCTTCATGCCTTCTACTACGGTGATTTCTCTCACTCGCTAGGACATGAATGCGTTTATCTTCTCAACCCTTGAATGGGACAAACACACCGCAACAAAAAATAGTGTCGTTCGCATAGTTGCGGAAGTATTACATGTCAGCAGCGCAAAGAATAGAAATCTAGTGTACAGGAACATGTCCTACTATGGGGTGATTGAGGAAATTTGGGAACTCGTCTACACAAGTTTCAAGGCCCCAATTTTCAAATCCAAATGGGTGGACAAAAATGCAAGTGTTTTGATCGACGAGCTTGGTTTTACAGTCATCGACTTGAGCAAGACACGTTCTACTGGAAATCCTTACATCCTTGCTTCACAGGTTACAAAAGGGTTTTATGTTTATGATCCTTTCGATTCTAGTAAATAAGTGGTCATTCAAGGGAAAAGTTAATTTTTAGGGGAGGTTAGTTCATCTTCAATGTCTAACATTATTCCACATACACTAACCAGCTCTAATAATGTTGGCAAGGAAGAGATAATAAGGGTGGAGCTAGCATTAAGGAGAGACCACGAGGAGGCTTGTGGATTTAACGGTATCCCTAATCGAAGAATAAGAACAAGAAGAAGAGATAGATTTGATGTATAAATCATTTTAACAAACCTTAAGGAATGTTTTTTTCCTGCTTTGAGTTTTTATGTTATTGATAAATTAGTTGGCATTCCAATTTCGATCCACATTACATAACTAATGGCTTTTGAGAGATATTTTCTGACATCACTGTATTAGTTGATTGCTGAATTCGTATGAACGATCTTCCCTATAAAAATTGCACATTAGCCTCGTGTTCATAAAAAGAAAAGATGTCGACATCGCACATAGCGTCGGCAAGCTAATCGATCAAAGACATTGCCAAAATTGACTTAAATAAATTAATTCATGTGATCTCGCAAATAAGTCGGGAAGCCATCAGTCAAGCCGAATAATTGGAATGACATATAAGCGACGTCGCAAGCCATAAACTTTATGACTTTTTGACAACTAACAAATATAAACCAAAACTCGGAATACAAAAGTACAAATCCTTATTCTGAGTTCACAATAGCCAAGAACATATAAAAAAAATAGACATCAAAACTGTATTTTACCATCAAAAAATTAAAGGACATCATAAACAAATTTTTGCGTACACTTTCTAACACCACAATTCAAACTAACAGTAACATCTAGAACATCCAACAATTCATCAAAGAGTACATAGCAGTGATCATGGATCATCCTCGGGTATTTTGGGTTCCTGATCATCCTTCATCGAACTATCAGTGTAATCGACCTCTTCCTCATGCTGGGCATCATCATCGGCAGACCCTGAATCCTAATCGAAATTTGTTTCTTCTTCATCAGTGTACAATGCATCTGATTCTTTCCCCCCGGACTCCTCTTCATCTTCATCTGCACTAGCCCCGGTGAAGCCACATGGGGGGCCACACAATCCACATATGTTCAACCACCAAGAAGTTCCCCCATCCCACCAACTCCACCATGATCCTCAGTTAGCTTCGGTTCACACGCTGCGCAAGTTCCTTGGTCTTGTTCATGCCCTTCAAGAGCATGTTCCAAGTACTGTGTTTCAGTCCTTACATAGTGAAAATTATGTCCAATACATTCTAAATAGATTAATGTAATAAATCATAATTAAGAATGAACAAATATAACAACAATTTTCATACCAGTTAGTGGGACAAGAGTGGAAGGGGTAGGATGCTTAGATGTGGAGTTTGATAAAGTTGCCTCATGCCCGAGGGTGGATGTCAGATCAAGATTAGTCTTGGAGATGTTGCGATAAATACAAGCCCCTGTCTCCCAGTGCTAATGCTTTTAGCCAAAGTATTTCCCATCGTAGTACCTCGGCTGGATCTTCTGAATAAAGCAGATGGGAACACTCTAGTTATCCATCAGGCAACTGATTATGTTTCCAAATGGGAAGGTCTAACTCTACTGGGCGATAACCACAGTGTGCATCTCCTAGATGATGGTGTAACCGAGGTCAATAACCTTGTTCTCCGCAATGTGCTAGTAGAAGATGACACAGTTGATTGAAGGCTCTGGAGCATGGCCAGCCGAGATGGGCGTTGGACAATGATGTTGTACATCATCCTCTCCTCGAGCTCCAAAACATCAATCTTGACGTCTCTCGACTTGAAGACACTGTTACCAACTCTAATCTAAAAAGGTTTTTCCACCATGTGGTTGGGGTCTAACACCCTAGATTGATCATCTTTGGCGAACCTATTAAGCGATGAATCCTGATAGTAGAGGCAGAGTCTTTCAACCGGGTTTCCCTTATCTACACAAATTGTGCCCCCGATTGCCTCGTTGATAAAATCACTTTTTAAAACCATATTCACTCTATTCACTCGTGTTTTGTAGTTCCCGGTACTACAGCAAGTGAAATTTGATTATAAATCTTTCACCTCATTGTTGTATAGAACTTGTTCAGGTAAATAAGCCTCTCCATCCCCAACGCTTTGAAGGTCTCAAGGAATACGTCATGGTGGAGCCGGTGCACATCCTCGGCCTTCATGGCCCTCACCTCCTTAATCCTCCTCCGCTGAATAATTTGTAGTTCTTCTAATTTCCTCTACGAAAAACCATCTCTCATCAAAAAGTTGGCGGTGGAGGGGCGTTATTGGCATTCTCCTTCTTCACCAAAGAGAAACCCCCTTTGCTGCCCTTTCCCCTGAACAGTTTGGCATACTGTTTCACTTACATCTGCGGGACAAGTTTATATAAAGTTATCAGTAGTATGTTCAAATAATTAGATGAAGTTGATGGTATGACCGAACTAACTGGCATGTCGCTAACAATTCGGCTGAACAGACTTGCCTTTGCGAGGTCATAAATTCAAGTCATTATGAATATGCGATGTCACAAAGTAAGTCGACTTGGCCGAATTGTTTGCGACAATCAGCCGAATGATAAAAAATGCAATCAATCTATCACATATTCCCAGACCATCAACAGTTATGACACATATATGCAAAAAACATAATTTCGCCCACCACATCCACCCCATTTCATAAAATTGGTAAAGAATAATGTGAAGCACTAATAAAAGAGACCTAAAACCTAATCAATCCCTTGGAAATCAAAGAAATATTGCAAATAGAACTAAAGCAACACATTTTAAAAAGCAAGAAATTAAAACAAAAAACTTAATAAACTGAAGGAAGACACCGAATTAAAAATCTTACCTTGACTAGGGTTTGGAAAATTTTGGTTGTGGCCGTAGGTATTGATTGATAGTGATTTACAAGTAATGAATGAGGGATTAGGTTTTTTATAAGGTCGTGGTTTGGGAGTTGGATTCGACGATTTTCAGGCATATTTTTGACAATGGGGAGGTTTGAATGTGCAACATCGAGTTTGGGAATGCAATTAGGTGGACCTTTGATGCGGTGGTGGTAGCCCAACATATTGTAAGTTTACCTACTATTTAGTTGATTTAATATATGTGCAATTATTCAAGATAATTTTGACCAAATAAATGAGACTGGTTATTGGTAAATTATAGGAGGACATAAAAAGAAAAAAGCGTCTGTTGAGTTCATCAGAGTTGGAAATAAAGATATGCTAAGTGTCTAAGTGTAGCACTAAACAAGGAAGAACATCTGAATCGGGTCTGGGGTGTCGGCACTCTCGCTACACATAAGGACATCTTTGTCAAATCTCAACCACCGAAGGTTGATATTGGGTCAAGTAGTCAACAAAGAGATATTGATGTTTTGAAATCCACAATTTCCCAACTAGTGGCTTATGTATTGCAAGAATCAAATGGGAGGAAAATGCCATTTGAGTTGGAGAGAATCATTGCAAGTTCAAAACCAACAACCTCAACCACCCCTCACGCTTCTTCTCCGACAACCTCAACACATGACCACCGGGAGTGTGATAGTAGGGTTGTACCACCTTCTTTGACTTCAACAACACCTCTTGCATTTGACCGACTAAGAACAAAGTTATAAGAGGCCACCCAACGCAACATGAAGGTATAAGTAAATACATTAAACTATTCATATTCAAATAATTTCATGCTTTATTTTACATTAGTGATTCTTCTTGTGAAGGATAATTCCTTGTGCACTCTTCTTGCTGAACGTATTGATGGTGAGAGCCATGTTCTAGCGGAAGGTAAAGCATACACATCTATATGATTGCATCATTATAATCCAGTCGCAAAGGAGAACGTTGTGGTTAGTGTCACTAAGAGCCTTGTAGATGGTATGGTTCTTCCAGTCCTAGAGGCCGAGGCAACTACAGTGGACGAGGTGGTGAGAATATTTGTTGAGTGGTCCTTTCGTTTGGTATCTATTTTGGAAAACATTCCCCGGAGAAGGTTTAAAAAAATAGGTGGTTTCAGTTATGAGTAGAGACAAAAATTTTGTACATAAATTTTCAAATTGATTTCATTTAGATCGATGCAAGGATTAGTAGCCCGGCCAAATTGGAAAGTACATATAGGGATCCGAAGGCTACAAAATCTCGTGTCTCTAGAGTGAAGCCACCTCCATTTAATCCCTCAATTAATGGATCTATAAAGAACATACAAACGATTTTCAAAAGTCACTTTCCCTCATCTTCGTACAAAATTGCCATGGAAGAAGTTGATATATTTAGGTACAAGGTAAATCCAATTATCCAGAAGGAGGATTTCGAGACCTTATTCCATTTCATTAATGTCCCCCCTCTCGTGAAGCAACTACATTGCCTGTAAGTATAAATCCATCAACCAAACGTTATATATTGTTGTAATTACTGCATTTAGCATCAATTTATCAAGACTTACTATGTATATAGGATTTGGCATTTACAATCTATCTCAAAAATGAAAGGGTTGACAGGGGTTCTTTGCCCATTGAAGATCCAACATTAACATGTGGCGATGGAAGAGCATTTGACCTACTTGAGCTCCTGGTTGATGAAAAAGAAGAATTCGATATATCGCACCTTATAACGAGCGGTGAGTCAACTGTACTTACTGACTTACGATTGTTTTGATTTTGTTATAGATTATGAGATTATAATGAATTAATTCCAATTTCATTTTTCTGGCACATATTGGATGGTCGCCGTTTTTGTTCTTCCCTCAAGCACGGTGTTCTAGTTTGACCTATTGCATCAAACGCCCCGAGAGACAATTTCATTTGCAATTGCAAAGGTGATGATAGATCCTTTAATTAACAACTGCAAGGCATTCCATTGGAAATCCCTAAAGGTTAGAATTTACGTCAAAATAAAATTTTGAAATAATCATCACAATAAGTAATTAACTATGTGTTCAAGAACAAATTGTGGGTACGGTTAGCATAAAAAAATTGACCCTATGGAAAAGAGGATTTCATTGTGAATGAGAGCAATATGATCTACAAAAGTTATATCTTTTTCTCACATTTTGTTTCAATAAAGAATGACACGACTACGCTCAACCTTTGTATTTATTAGGTGATTACTCCATGTTGTAGTCTTTTCCCGAGGACAAATTACCATACACCATCAGGCAGTTGGAGGATGTATGTGAAATTTGGGCGTTTTTCATGATGGTAAAGAATTTGAAGAATTTTCTTAAACCATCTACTATATGAGGAACTAGTATTAGGTTTAGTTTTTTGTGCGAGCATCATTCTCTAAAATTTCCATTGATACTTTCCAAGGTTTGTTTTTGACGCCTTAATATAGATCATTATCCAGCTAAGGAGTATCAATGGTATAGTTCATTTTGTGATAATTTTGATAACTATTTATTGTGTGTTGAAGGCTTAGTATTTTTCCTTCTTATCTTTATGCATTCTGCTTGCTATAGCTACATCTCATCTGAATGGCGTTCAATGTCGAAAATAATTTTAATGAAATTTGTATTGTTGTTGATATTACATGTACCGACGTCGAGCATATATAATTTATCATTCGGTTAACCCAATCCTATAAATGCAAAATCGTTAAATGTTTGTTACACGTTACCGATGGGATCACGAATTGGGTGAGGTCGTTTAAAGAGAGATCGCAAGCACCTCGTACATCACAGAAATGGCACCCTGGTCGCAACAATGCAAGTGACGTCAGTATATTAAAACGACGTCGTGTTAATCCATATGCCACATCATTATTGCATGGGTGTCAACCTAAGCGACGACGGTCAACCCGACGTCGCACAAAAATATGCTAATCGATAGCCATGAATTCTTTACATTCATAATCACCACGGTTTTATTTTTTTTGCAAAAAAACGGAGTAAAGAAGAATATTTACCTCAATTTGAAATCGCGGTCATAGTCACAATCTGCAACGTCGATTACATAATGGAGCGACATTTTATACCTGTACGAACGACATCGCACCGCAAATTGTGACATCGTTCACGTCAATGTCACAAGCTTCTAGGCTGGTCAGCCTCCTGCACATACGAACCGACGTCGAACAATTATCGGTATACCTGTCGGCTACTAACTATTTACCTTGGTTCTTTTCCCAAAAAATCAAGGAAAAAATCCTTTTTGCATTGGTTTTGACCCGAGGTAAAAAGTATAATTTTTACTTTGACCACATTTACCTCGATTTTTTTGGACTAAAAACCAAGGTAAAAACCCCTCCAGAACCGAGTTAAAAGGTGTTTTCCCTTGTAGTGTGTCCATATATAACTTATGATACGCCACCTATTAGGAGACGTTCTCGACACTATTTAACTAATTGAATATTATTCCATTTTCTTTTTCCTTCTGAGAAAATGGAAAAGAATCTATACTTCGTTATAATTATTTTAATATTATTTGATTAGAATGACTTCCATTACCATCTAATGGTTAGCAAGTTTTGTTCCTATAATTTTTAATTTTTAATTATAATTATTTATATGTCTAGATATATTTATTTTTTAAATTGTGGAATAATCATTTCTATAAATAGAAACAAATATCAAGTCACCTCATTAGTTGTGTTAGTAATAAATGACCTCATGTAACGTTAGGCGGTCTATAACAAGACTGTGTACATGTAAAAATTATTTGCATACATTAATTTTGTGTTTCGATCTGACAGATTAAATCGACATGTTCATAATAATTTTTTGATTTAGTTTTTTTTATGGTTATATTTTTGTCGATCTATTATACAAATTATATGTTTGTGAATCTGTTTTTGCTTTGTGTTCTAGACATTTGAATGCACGAGTTCCTATATTTAAGGTGTATATTTTTTCACAACACATATTAACGTGTTATATTGTTGGTGATTTTGCAGATTCTCGATTAACATGATGAATTGATGCTTGATGCCCGTTTCCCGTCTCAAATGATTTATGACTTTCGTTGGTAGTTAGCTGATATTCCTAAAGCGGAATACACTTTCTATTAGATTTCTTATTTATAATAGAATAATTAATTTAATGCAAAGTGTTGGGAAATATCACCTTTCCATAAATTTATAAAAGAATGGGGTTTAATTACAATAATAAAAAATTAGAAGGTTTTAGTTACAGTATTAAAAATTTATTATACAACGTGTAGTAGTTATCAGTTTATGATCTGATTAATGCAATCCAAAAATTTTATTGTAATTTATTTTCATTTGCAGTTTAAATCTTGATTTTTGCATAACTTATAGAAAGGTCGTCTTTAAGAGATAGACTCTTTATTTAGTTTATTTATAGTTTAATTATCTTAACATCGTCACATATTTTTAACACATTTATTAATTTATTTATCTTTAAAATGAAATGACTGCCTAAAAAACAAAATAAACCAAATTACTGCTTAAAAACACAGCATATTCATAAGTAGACCGCTGAGTCTCCAGACATCTGGCCCAGCCAGCATCTAAATAACCAAGTACCTCGGGGGAAGAAGTAATTTGAAAGCTAAGCCCAAAGTGCAAATTCCCTCGAACATAGATTAGAATCCCAGTGACAACTGCAAATTGATTATCTCGAGGGCCCCAAAGATACTGGCTGACAAAGGTTAATTCTGGATGGGTAATGGTCAGATATTAGAGAGCTCTAACCAAAGACCGATAGAGCGTCAGATTCTTTAACTGTGCAGTGCAGTTGGAATTCGACAGAAATGGAGTAGAGACAGATGTCACATCTGACATACCAGCTCGAGAGAGAATATCCCAATCATACTTTTCTTGAACTAGAAGAATTCCCAAGATAGTATGCCTAACTTCTAGGCCAAGAAAGTAATGTAACGCACCAAGATCCTTAATATCAACTCCTAATGGGTGTGATCAATGAACTTCCGAATGAGTGTAGAATCATTCCCAGCCAAACTGATATCATGGACGTAAACAAGCAGGTAGATTAGTGAAGAACCCCGAGATATAAGAAATAATGACGTATCAGCTGAACTACAACGAAAACCAAACTGAGATAAATATGTGCTGAATCGCTGAAACCATGCCCGAGGGGCCTACTTCAGACCATAAATGGCCTTACGCAGATGACAAACATAGTCTGGATGAAATGGATCCTTGTAGCCAACTGGTTGCGCCATATATACCGAAGAATTAAGTACACTGTTGAGAAATGCGTTCTAAACTTCTAACTGATGAATAGGCCAGGCTCGCATGGTGGCAATGGCAAGAACTGTCCAGACTGTAAAGGCTTTGACTACGGTGATGAAGATGTTGTCAAAGTCAAAACCATAAACCTTGTGCCACTAAGCGTGCCTTATGACAATCCACTACACATTCTGGTATGAACTTCAGTCGAGAATCACATTTGGAGCAAACAATTTTGACATCCGAAGCGCGTGGAACAAGATCCCATGTATCCTCACGATGAAGGGTTGCAATATCCTCATCTATGGCTGAAACTCAAGAAGGTTCCTGAAGTGCATAACGATAATCAGTTAGCTCTTCTGATCCAGAAGAGCCACTAGAAGACCATGAACATGAATATCTGAACAATCACGACATTGAATAACGTCAATTGAAGAACCAGTGACCATCCTAGAGGGTCGTGCCGGAGGTGGTGTAGGGAGGGCCAATGGAGAGGCTGCCGAAGACAGAACAGAGTCGGTCGTTTGAGGTGATGTCGTTGAGCTTATCGAAAGAGAATTCCGAATTGCGGGGTTACCAATTGGAGCGGTGGTCGGTGCTAGATCTAGGTCAGCAGAATAAATGGTGCATGGCGGTAAGGTCGGTGACACGGTCAGAGGTGTTGGCAGCGCCGACTCAGACTCAAGGTCAATTAATGCAGAGACATCCAATACCGAAGAAGTAAAACCATTCCCTGAATCAGTAGACAGAACAAAAGGAAAGTAAGTCTCATCAAAGCGAGCATGCCGAGTGGCGTGAACATTTCCAGTCGATGGATCAAAGCACCTGAAACCCTTGTATTGGGAACTGTACCCAATGAAAATAAAAGTAATGCTGCGAGGAGACAGCTTATTATCAGCAAATGGTCGAACAAATGGAAATATCCGACAACCAAATGGATGAAAGTTGGCATAAACGGGATCTCGATGATATAGAATACCATAAGGTGTGGAACCCTATAATATTAGTGTAGGTAGACGGTTGATTATGTAGACAACCATCATGAACTCATCATCGCAACGTGATATTGGTAGACGTGAATGGAACAACATCTTAAGGCTCATTTTTGCAACATGGCGATGTTTACGTTCCTCTTGCTCATTTTTCTCCGGAGTAGACTGACAAGAAACTTGATGATGTATCCCTTTCACCGAAAAATGAGAACCGATGCGAGTGTTAAGGAATTCAGTGCCACCATCACTCTAAAAACCCTTAATTTTTGAAGGAAACTGAATTTCGACAAACTTATCAAACTACATATAGGTGTCAACAAAATCTGATTTGCAACGAAGTTGATATAACCAGGTAAATCTAGAAAAATCATCCACAAATAAAGTAAAACATGCAAAATTATTTCCAAATAAAATCAGGGAAGGCCCCTACAAATCACAATGTACTAAACCAAGAACATGCTCAGCACATTTAGGGTTCTCAACAAAAGCCAATCGTTGACCTTTCGCCATAACAAAAGAGGCGCAGGTATGCGGTTTGGGCAACAAAGAGGAAACTGAAAGCAATCAAAACTTATTCTAAATATAAATAAATGCACTAGGTACATGACCTGGTGGCACGTGCTATAGCTCATACGAAGATCGATGCTTATTTTTGCTGTAAAACTAAAACAAATGCTGCCTCTCCTCGGTCCAAAACATAAAGTCCATCCTCATTGTGCCCAAGCCCACGATGGTCCTGGTAACTTTTTTCTGAATCACAAAGTTTCGATCATCAAATGTAATCAGTACATCCATATCTCTAGTTAACTTACTAATGGACAGTAAATTCTTAGTAATTTCAGGCACAACCAAATTATCAGATAATAGCAAATTCTCAGAAACTTTAGAATCACCAATATGAGAGATCATAATAGGAGCACCATTACCAACCTAAACTCAAGATTTACTAGTATAAATGGTGACGTTGTCTAGTCCTGGGGCAGAAGACGCCACGTGACCGGTAGCTCCTGAATCAATATACCAATCTAAAGCTCTGGAAGATGGCTCCGACTACTGAGATATAGAATAATTTCCTGCCAAATGTGTAGTGTCGAAACAACATGTATGGGCCTGCATCTGATAACATATCCCAGCATAATGACCGAACCGTCCATGGCAGGTGCAATGTGGACGGCCGTGGTCGGGAGTGCCTGACCTGGGCTTCTGGCTGTCACGCCGACCACTGAAATAACCGCCATGGCCAGCACGTTAAGGCCATGCACAGCCGCCTCTAGTCAGAGCGTGATCCCACGCGCGGCCGATTGGGAGTTGGTCACTAGTCTGAAACTCCACTAGTCCTGAATGTCTCTGTAAATTTTGCAAAAATGCCTCTTGGTTTTTGTCACGGGAAAGAACATCCACATACAACGGAGTAGGGACATCATTAATTAAAAGGGCAGAAAATCCATATATCCAGGGCCAAGAGTAGGCAAAATTCATACAATATGATCAACATTCGAAACAATATTTCCCATAACAGATAATTGTTTAAAAATCTATTTAAACTTGATATGAAGTTCATGAACTGTACTAGTTTCTCGATACCATGCGCATCTGCATGAAGACGAAGAATAGTGGAGACACTATTGTTCTAATAAATTTGAGCGAGATTATCCCATATCTCCTTGGAGGTCGCACAATCTGGCAGTTCTGCGAGAACTTCAGTAGTGAGGGATGAAAACAACAAATTGCAGACATGTTGATCTTCAGCAATCCATTGATCATACTCATCTTTTGCTTTCGGATAAGCAATCTTGGGATCAACCTTAGTGCTACCAGGAGGAGTCGATACAGTAGCGGCAAAGAACAGGGATGGACCGGCCGGCAGCAGAGCAGGAAAAACTTGACATGGATTGGTGCCATCAATGAAACCATACAGACCTCAAGGACGAAGAACATAACCAGTTTGACGTTTCCAGAGAAGATAATTTGATGGAGTGAGTTTGATCTGCATCATATGAAGCAAAGTGTTGTAGGAGAGTTTTTCATCGGCCATGATGAGGGAGGAGGACGCCGGATTGAGATCGGAAAAGGGGGGAGGGAGTGTGCGGCCGCCAAAAAAAGAAGAAGAAGAGAGGCTAGGGTTTAAGGGGTTGGATCAAAAGAGACTCTGATACCATGATAAAGTTATTTCCCGTAAATGATTCTATATTCATAAATTGAATATATAGAGAGATTACAATAGATGTAAAATAAGAAAAGGATTTTAATCTAGTCATCATACTTATCATAATCTAATCAGTGATCTGATTTATTCTAACAAAAATGTATTGGCGTCCTTAAGGCTGGTTTGAATTACATTGACACGAGCAATGATACTGAGGTGTAGGGATTTGAGGGTTTGAGAGCAAGAAAGTTCGTCTTTTACTCTAACAGGGTAAAGTGTATTGGTGTTTTTTAAACTCAAGTGGAATACATTAACATGAACATCAATGCTTAGGTGAAGGGACCTTGAGGATATGAGAGCATCTAGGAGCGAGAAATATCATCTTTAATTTATCCCATTTTAAAAGAAAAATAAGTTGTACGTCTTAAACACACAAAGGCAAAATTGATCTATGGAAAATCCAAATATTTTCTATATATAAATATGTAAATAACAGTGATGGTATTCCAAGATTCAGAACAAGCAAATAGAAAATTAATTTCTGGTCTGAACAAATGTGAATGGTATCACATACTCCATCTAGTCCTCTATTTATGTCCTCATTTTTTAAACATTTTATCAAGACATGTTTGATCACTGATAACTTTAGTTGTGTTTAATAACAAACGATAAAATTTTATTTTTCAGAAACTTCACGTTACGGATAATCCAAAGACATCTCACATAATATTTGTTATTGTATATAACAAAAGTTATCGATGGTCAAACATTCTAGGGAAAAAATTGCGGTCAAACGAGACCATAAACAAGGTAACAGAGGGACCATAATAATGCACTAATTAATCTATTAAGGCCATAACCAGATTCACATTTGCACCTGGACATCCAAAAAAAACACACAATACTCCAAATTGGAATCGGTAGAATCAGTACCTTCTAGCTGGATATGGTATCTCTCAAGCCTTCATTAAAAATCCAGCCTTATCTCTTTCAAGAAATCATTTCTTTTACACTGCATAGCCTCCTTTTGATTTGTGAGGTCTTATCTTATTACAACCACTGTGTAAAATAATATAAGTGTACCTGGTACAATACAATATCGTAAATGGCAGAATTTTATACATTAATTTTGCAAAAACATTTCTAATAAAATAGTGTGCCAAATGTTTATTTATTCACCATTTGTAATTAAGATATGACAATTTACCCATTGACAACACTGTAGCACATTCAAGTAGTGACGGATCCAAAATAACAAATGGAGGAGGTGACGTTGTTATACATGAAATTTTTTATCGTTAATATTTTCTTAATATATTTAGATTGCTTCATATTTACTAAAATAGGATACTAAAGTATAAATATTAAATTAATTTCTCAAATGTAAAATATATATTGATTAGTGATTTGTATAATAGCTAACTATAAGATATAAGAAAATTATATATTTATTAATTGAGATGTTAAGTAGTAGGTTAAAATCATATTAGTAATATTAGTACCTAAAATAAGTGGTTTTCTTATCACCTAAATAATTACCCAGAAATTGTAAACTCAATTTA
>JAULKM010012110.1:0-14714 GCA_032355605.1 Rubia tinctorum
AGTGAGTTTGACTTGGAGGTCCGAGACAAAAAGGGTACGGAGAACCTTGTAGCCGATCATTTGAGCCAGTTGGTTCCATACCAAAAAGTTGAGGTAATGTCACCAATGATGGAACATATATGGGAGGAATTCCCCGATGAACAACTATTTACAATTGGGAACCTCCATCCGTGGTATGCCAACATTGTCAATTTTCTTGTCTCCGTTAAATTTCCTCCCCATTTTATAAAGGCTCAAAAACATAAGCTAAAAAGTGATGCTAAGTATTATGTGTGGCATGATCCCTTTTTGTGGAAAATTGTGTTGATCAGGTTGTTAGGAGATGTATCTTCGATAATGAAGTGCATTCAATTCTTGATTTTTGTCATTCGTATGAATGTGGCGATCATTTTGGAGCAAAAAGGACCGTTAGAAAAGTCATAGAAAGTGATTTTTATTAGCCTACGTTGAATAAAAAGGCATACACTTTTTTGTAAAGCTTGTGATGAGTGTCATAGAGTGGGAAATATTTCCTCTAGGAATGAGATGCATCAAAAGGTATTGTGAAATCTTTGATGTTTGGGGCATTGAATTTATGGGAACTTTCCCCAACTCTTTTGGCTTTAAATATATTCTTCTTGTCATTGATTACGTGTCAAAGTGGGTTGAATCAAAACCCACTAGGACTAATGATTCTAAAGTGGTTGCAGATTTTTTGAAAGATAATATCTTCTCTAGGTTTGGGTCCCTCAAGCCTTGATTAGTGACCGTGGCACCCATTTTTGCAATCAGACAATTGAGGCACTTTTGAAGAAGTATGGTGTTACACACAAGATATCCACTGCCTATCACCCACAAACCAATGGCCAAGCTAAAGTTTCCAATTGGGAAATCAATTCCCTTCTTCAAAAAAATGGTTAATCCTAACTGGAAGGATTAGAGTTCTTGGTTAAATGATGGCTTGTGGGCATATAGGACGACGTATAAGACACCAATCGTTATGTCACCATACCGGTTGATCTTTGGAAATCCATGCCATTTTCTGGTGGAAATAAAGCATAAAGACTATTGGGAAGTAACGAAATTCAACCTTGACATGAATGAGGCTGATTTGCATCGGAAGCTGCAATTGCGAGAATTGGAGGAGATAAGAAGAGAGTCTTATGAAAATGCTGAGATTTACATGGGAAAAAATGAAGGCTTTGCATGACAAGATGATCAATAAGAAGGAGTTTGACGGAGGTAAAAAAGTCCTCCTATTTCAATCCCGCCTTTGCCTGGTTCCTGGTAAATTGAGTTCGCGGTGGATTAGTCCTTTTGAAGTGGTGAAAGTTTTTCCACACTGTGTGGTATAAATCATAGATCAAGCTAAGTCCAACTCTTTCAAGGTAAATGGACAACGTTTGAAACTTTACCATGAAAGTTTTGTGCCGAAAAAAGGAAAAGATGTTAATCTTCTTGATTCGGCATGTGAATAAACCCCAAGAAGAGAGGTAAGTCATGCTGACGACATTAAGTAAACTTGGTTTTGATCATCCGGATCCTCATTTTACATTTTCCATTGATGTTGTTTCAATTTAAATTTTTGTCTTTAATTTCATTATTATGCCGTGTTCATTTCCCGGGTGTGTTTTTCCATGATATTGTGGCCAATTGAAGTACATTGCACCAGATGGAAGAAGGTGTGAAGGAAATAAGAACATAATAAAGGGTTGGAGTTGGTAACTTCTGAATTTGTTTTACAAGTGTGGGAGACCCTGTCTGTCGCGAGTCGCGACAGCCTCGTCGTGATAGCCTCGTCTTGGGTTGCAACAACCTCGTCACGGGTCGCGACAGCCTCGTCGCGAAGGGGATTTTGAAAATTCCCAATTTTATTTGTTAGCAAGTCATGACAAGTCTGTCGCGCTTGCGATCAAACAGAACCATTTTCTGAAAATGTGAACTTACAGATACAAAGTTTTTCTAGTTGCGAAGGAGGTGTCGCGATTCGCGACACACAATCGTGAGTCACGACATCCATATCGGGAGTGCAACCAGAATGATAAGTTTTTGAGAAAATATCAACTCTCAGGTCCATTTTTTCACTAGTCGCGAAACATCAGTTTGACTTCCTAAAGTGCATTGACTCCATCGTCGCAACTTGCAACAATGCCATCGCGAGTCATGGCACTGTGCATATATGAAAAAAATGGGGCAGAACCCCAGTTTTTAAGAAACACATTCTCCTCCATCGCGATAAACCTTCCTCCACCGTCCCACCACCTCTTCTCCACCAAAAACGGCCAGAATCTTCCATTAAATCGACCGGAAAGCTTCCCCATCAGAAACCCTCCACGAATTCACATCCATTCCACCAAAAAAAATCTGACAAACCATTCGAATTCGAAACCCAAATTTTGGGGATTTCAAAATTTCAAGTGCATAGAGTTAGGAATTTTTGTGGGTTCAGCTTATTCATAATCCTAAGCTTTGAATTGGTAAATTTCATCAACTCTTTGCTCTTAAATTGTTATATTCATTGAATTGGTTATTTGTGTGAATGTGTTATTTTGTTGAAAATTATTGGAATGTTCATGAATTGATTCTTTTTGTGATATGGATTGGCTTAGGTATTGGATTATGGAATTATTGTAGATTTTGGCCATGAATATTTTTTGTTCTTTTGGTGGTTGTTTTGGGTTGTGATTTTGAAGGATGATATTTTGCATATTAGCTATGAGTATGTATATTACCTATATGTTGATTTGGATTAGTTAACTAGGGAATTGCATATTGGATATATGTTACTCTACATTGGTAATATACATGTGCACATTTTATGTTGTTAACTGTGTTTGATCGCTAATTGTTGAATATTATGCTGCTTGGCCTAAATTGTTGAAATGAGACGTGATTAGGGAAAAATATATTCAACAACATGTAGGTTTTAAAATTCACATGTTTGGGCATAGGGGTATTCTTGCACCATTATAATGTATTTTGAGGATGGTAATGTATTAAATACATCAATTTCAATGTGCTTTCTAATTTCTATATTAATGTTTTGATGTCTATCCATATGTGCATACTACATTAGAGGTAATTACTTAATTTTTGTCACCATATCCCTGTGCGTCTGTTGTGGTTTACTGTATTGAATATACATGGCCCCAAAGAAGAGATCGAGAGCAGGTCCTTCTACACCACCTCCACCTCCTCCGTCGATAGCCGAGCCTGCACCACCACCTCTCCCAGACAGATTCATGGAAATGCATCGTATCACCGGTGCTTATGTTGAGAGGTGGGACACTTTATCTTCGAGGAAGATACAAGAGACGTGTTTTGCTGATGAAGCCGCAATTGAGGCCCTTCAGCTGAAGGAGCCGATCCTGTACCTCCTAGATAAATGAGGTATGAGAGGTTTCTTGTCCCAAGGAGCAACCACATACCGGAGATACACCCTGGAGTTCTTGTCCATGGTGAGGGAATACACGGAGAGGGATGAAGTGTCTTGCGAGAGGTTTATTTGGTTTCATTTGAATGACCGATCATTTGAGATCAGCCTCCTGGATATTGAGGAGGCTTTTGGGTGGGACGGAGCAGAGATCCAAGCGAGGTTCGATTTGGAGACACACACTCCCACCATTGAGGAGAACTTCTTGTTCTGCCATACCATCACCGGGAAGGCGCGGAATATCAGGGACAAGAACAATGTCATCATCCATCCAGTGCTTCAATTTGTGCATCGCCTCCTCTCCACTACTCTCTTCTGTCAGACTGAGGCGACAAATGTTCTGAATGATGAGATTCAGCTTATTTGGGAGCTAACCAGTGAGAGCACATGATATAGATGATGGGCAAATTTGTGAGTCACCAAGGTCCTAGAGGTGAAAAATAAGGAGATGTGCGAGATATAGTTAGGGGCATGATCACCCTACTTGTGGAGCAGTTGCACATCGCCACACTTGGGGGGCCTTCAGCGACTTGGTCGAGGGGAGTCTTATCGCATCACGTTGACCCGGGTGGTCAACTTCCACTTGATAAAGACCACGAGGATCCACGGGCACTTCATTGGTTGTACAGGGCTGAAGGTGTCACTTTCATAAAGCTTCCACAACCTTATCATACGAAGCTAGAGTTGGACACCCCGGTGACTGATTTGGCTATCGAGCCAGGTGCAAAGTGTAGGCAGGGATTTCTGCGGGAGCTTAACAACCTCTCGATCCAGTCTGACGAGGGTGTTGTACCCTATACTATGGATCCGCCGCAGGATACATCGCGTTCACCACATTCTTCCCCACAACACCAGTAGCCCGATCTGATGCAGGACGATCGCAGCAGCTACAGCCAGCCTCAGCAGCCGCCAACATATTTATTTTACTAGCTACACGACATGATCTACGACCACAACCTGTACATGTCGTGGAACTTGTTGGATGTGGATGACGAAATTGATCAGCTGGCATCCAAAGTGTGGGATATGCAGACACGCGCTAGTGGCACCACAGGACCAGATCCTGGAGCATCGAGGTGCCGAGAGAGACGCCATAGGAATGAGGAGTGGATGTCTCTATAGAAGTAGCTCTAAGGACATGGTGGTTTATCCTCACAACAGTGATTGTGAGCATTTTTCTTTCGAATACCCTCCCACTTCGTTATGTATTGTGTTTTGCCCTATTTTTAATACATTTAGGGCAAGGTAGTATTCCAATGTGGGGAGGGGATTTATCATTCACTGTTTATCTTTTGGGACACTGTATTTTGGATGTAGACTTTTATATTTTTTCTTGCTTTTGGGATGCTATATTTTGATGCATTCGGATATTTTTGTATTTTTGACATGCAGAAGCTTTTTGGTAATTTATGATTGGAAACACACAAAAAATGAATATTTTTGGAAAATTTGGAAAAAATAAAAAGAAGAAAAATAAAAAACCCGCTAAGTTGAAAACCCGAGAGGGCACTTTAGGCAACATTCGGGGCCCCAGATAAGTCAAAAACCAGAAAGGGCGGCCTAGGTAAAAATGAGAGTTGATGTTTGTAGCTTTTTGAGTGATATTGGTTGATGTTTGTAGCTTTTTGAGTGATATGGGTTGATGTTTGTATTATTTATCGCCCTCATGTTCATATTTTGTTTTCATTTTTTGAGTAAGGTTTAGATGATATGAGTTGATATTTTTAGTTTTTTGGGTGATATAGGTTGATATTTATTGTTTTTTCTTCTTATGTTAATGTTTTTCATTTTTCGGGTGAGGTTTAGGTGATAGGAGTTGATGTTTGTAACTTTTTGGGTGATATAGGTTGATGTTTGTAGTTGTTTTTTAAAAAAAATGAGAAATTAATCTTTGTTGGTGTTTTATGATTTTTCAGTTTGGCGATTATGTTGATGTTTTTCAATTTTTTGTTGATATTTATTTAATTTTTTATACTTTTTTCTATGATTGTAGTTGACATTTTATGATTTTCAGTTGCTATTTTGTTAGTTGTAGTTGATATTTATGATTTTCAACTAGGCGATTATGTTGATGTTTTGCAATTTTTTGTTGATATTTTTTTTTATAAAAAATAAGTATTTTTATTGCGATTGTAGTTGATGTTTTATGATTTTTAGTTGATGTTTTGTTAGATGTAATTGATGTTTATGATTTTAAGTTCGACGATTATATTGATAATTTGAAAATTTTAAAAAAATTGATTTTTTTATAGATTGTAGCAGGAGGGGAAATGATTGAAGAAAATTAGGGAAAGTCCCAGGAAAAAAATGGGAAAAAATCCTTAGAAAATCATTGAAGATAGGTTGCTAGAGTTAGGATAGAATTAGAATTGTATAAATGTTTCTGCTTAAAGTTTAGGCTGCCTAACAGGAGACCATCTCTTTAGTACTGTTTATTTTAAATATCAATATTTTAATAAATGTTCATTTTAAATATTAATATTTTAATAAATGTTTATTTTAAATAAAAATATTTTAATATATGTTTATTTTAAATATAAATATTTTAATAAACATTTATTTTAAATATAAGTATTTCAATCAATATTTATTTTAATATTAATATTTTAGTAAATGTTTATTTTAAATATTAATATTTCAAATATTATTTTGAATATTAATATTCTAATAAAATTTTATTTTAAATATTAATATTTTGAATATTATTTTAAATATTAATATTTTTATAAATGGAATTTAATTAGGGACGAGGTTCTAAGTCTGGAGTATAAGGACGGGTGTGAGTGTAAATATCATTTTTGAGGTATTGGACACAAATCATTGGGAAATCAATGATTAGGGGGTCATAATAATCTCCCAGATCAAGAATTGGGGTTGAAAAATTCACAAGCCATTTTTCTCCCAATTTCCATGCAATGTTCGCATTTTTACTACTCACTCAGTCCCAGTCAAATCTGCACACTATCTATTTTAGTCCATACCAGACAAATCTGCACACTTCCTAATTTTGGAAAGAATAGATTATAAAACGACATATATACCCCTTTTCAAAATTCACATTTGAAGATTACCTTCATTTAAAATTCAATTGAGGCCCAATAAATGTTTTTCTGAAACAATTAACGCCCAATTACTACTCCTTTTGCCTTCAGATTTCTTAACCTCGTGCTACAATAAATTTCTTAACCATCTCAAATCTTCTTTCGCAAGTCATCCCAACCCGTCTCCTCAAACCCAATTGTAATAGAAAAATCTGAAATCTTGTCTTCTCAAATCTCCAAAACATATCTTCTCCTCAAATCTACAGTGCTCTTCGTCTCCTCAACCCAATCGTTCCTCTATAAAAAATTGTCTTTTCCATCGGTCTATTTCACGGCAGAGCTCTGCTTTATATCTATTTTCGGTGAGGAGACCCAATTGTTCCCCTATCAAAAACTGTCCTCCTTTCTGTCACTCTACTTCACGGCGGAGCTTTGCTTCAGATCTGTCTGTTGCTGGCATGAGCTCCATCGGCGCCAGATTTTAACAGAGCATTGTCCTTTTCTCGCACCAGTCCCAAGGCTGATGTAATTTTTTCTTTCAATCAGAGTTCAAATTAAATGTTGGTTGTTGCTAGTTAGTGGTGAGATGTGATTAATGGTTTCTTGGTGGAAGTGATTACGGTGGTGGTGGGTTCTGCTGGTGGAAGGAGATACAGTGGTGGTGGGTGGTTTTGCTGGGGGAAGAAGATAAGGGTATGAAGGACATTTCCCCGTGTTGAAATTTATCGTTCCATTTTCTCCCTCTGCAGAATCCTCTGGGACAGAGCGAGTACAAGATTTGATGTTTCATTTCCAGTAATTGAAGTTCTAACCTTATAATGTTTTTCAAAAATTCTTTTTTTCCACGAGAATCATGTGTTTTAAATTTAAATTTTGATCTTTTAATGTACATCCTTATGCTTACATGTTATATTTTTGATACTTTATGATTCGATATCAAAAATATTATTTATTATATTTTTCTTAGTTTAGTGTTTTTAAGAGGATATCATTATTCTCTTTTTTTCCATTGGTTTTTTTAATGAGGTAGTGTGATCATTTTAGTTTAATTGTTTATTATTATGAATAAAGCCCATAAACTCGGCCATGTTGGCTTAGAAGAGTTTTGGTTATATTCTAATTGAGGGTTTAGAATATTCAGTTTTGATTTGATTAGAATCAGATTTGGTAAGTTTAGATAAGGTGGATTCATTCATGAATTCATCCAATACTCTATTTAGATTGATTTACTTGGATGAACATGGTCATCATTTAGATTTAAATTAGTTATTTTAGTTAGATATAATTTTAGCGTTTTAAACCTGCAATAATTCTTTTCAGTATCAAACGAGAATTACCAAATCCCGCTCTGTTTCTATTTCTGAGTGGCCGAATTATACCATATAAATAGGGGAGGCCATCCATGAAATTTTACACCAATTTTTATACACAATATATATAGATTTTTGGGTTTATACTCTTTGCTTGAAAGCTTTCTTCATTGTTGCTTAATCCTACGGGTTAATTAAGTATCAATACCATCGATTTGTGAGCTAATCCCGTTGGCTAGTTAGGGTCATAAATCTTGAATTGTTCATAATCCCGAGGATTAATTATGATTAATTCCATGGCTATACTAGGGTTTGCGAAATTCCTCGTTTAGTTAAAGATATAAAATTCCTCAATCCAGAGTCTTTTCAAGGAGATTCGTATCTTTTTATGCATCAACACTAGTTAGAGATATTTTACTATCTTAATGTTATATACTAAACTTACACATTCATTTTGGTTTATGTGTTAACTTCTCAGCATGTCGTTTTAAAATCAATATCAATATTATTTTTGAATATTATATTTTAATTTAATGTATGCCTTGATATATCTATAATATGAACAAGTTTTTTTTTAAATTTTAATACTGATTTTTTACATTCTCCCATATCAGTGTCTCATTTTAGCGCATACCTTAATGTTTTAAAATGCATGTTCATATGCCATTCTAGTGTGATTGCTAACACCACTTTTAAATATGTCATACTAAACGTAGGTGCTTCTATTAATGCGATTCTATATACTTTGTATAAGTCTTGAAGCTTTGTAAGTTGCGTGAGACTGGGGTGGTCATACAAGTATTCGATCATTCCAATGCTTACTCTAGATATTTTGTAGAAGATATTTTGGTTAAGTTTGATAAATTGATCTTCCCCACTGATTTTTATGTCTTAGACATGGAGAATGATAAAAACGGCATTCCTATTTTGTTAGGAAGACCATTTTTGAAAACTTGTAGGACTAAAGTTGATGTGCATAGTGGATGTAACCATGGAGTATAATGGGGATATAGTAGAATTTAACATCTATGATTCTATGAAATTTTCTAGAGATGATAATTCTTGCTATGCTATTGGTATTGTTGATAATTTGGTGCAAGATGCATTTGTTGTTGATGGTAGGGATATTTTAAAAGTAGTCTTGGAGATTAGTTTGAATGATAATTTGCATGCATATTCTATAAGTTCTAGCTTTCTTGAAACCGTATGTGAGTTTGATGTTCTTGAAAATATTTCTCTCAACCCTCCTCGTGAAATTTTCTATGCACCGAGAGTCGGATTGTGGAGTTGAAACCACTACCCAAGAATTTAAAATATGTGTTTCTAGGTGAAGGAGAGACTTCGCCCATAATTTTGTCAAGCAAACTCGCCAAGGAACAAGAGGAGTGTTGATTAAGGTCCCAGGAGGGTATAAAAAAGAAATTGTATTGACTATTATCAAAATTAAAGATATAAGTACCTCCACTTGTATGCACCACATCTTGTTGGAAGATGGGGAAAAGGCGGTGAGGCAAACAAAACATCAGTTGAATCCACAATGATAGATGTGGTGAAGGGCAAAGTTCTTAAATTACTTAAAGCTGTAATGATTTATTCCATCTCCGATAGCAAGTGAGTTAGCCCCACTCAAGTCATACCTAAGGAAATTGGTGTGACGGTGGTGGAAAACCAAACTTCAGAGTTAGTTCCCACCGATATTCAAAATGGATGGAGGGTTTGTATTGACTATTATAGGTTGAAGGCAGTGACTAGAAAAAGACCACTCTTCTTTTCCTTTTATTGATGAAATGCTTGAGAGGCTTGCAATCGAGGCTTTTTATTGCTTCTCAGATGGTTATTCTAGGTATTTTCAAATTGACATTGCCTCAAAAGGCCTGGAGAAGACCACATCCACGTGACCTTTTGGCACATTTGCTTTTAGGCATATGCCTTTTGGCCTTTGTAATGTTCCTGCCACATTCCAAATATGCATGGTGAGTATCTTTTTGAAACTTGTCGAGCACTTCGTAGAGGTCTTCATGGATGATTTCAACATTCATGGAGATTCTTTTCATAGTTGTTTAAACCATTAAATAATGGTTCTCAAGATATGTATTGGGACAAACCTTGTACTAAAATAAGAAAATGCCATTTCTACTCCTTATAAGAAACTTTTTGTATGTTTTTGTTTTGTTTTCATCTCCATCAGAAAATTGCTGTTTATTTTTATCCTTTTTTCAACTTTACTATTTATGCAATTTTCAAAGCCTCTTCAGATTTTCATTTTTATTTTTTAAATGTCAGCTAGTCACATTCCCTATGTCGACTCAAAGCCTCTTGAGTAAGCATGCATATTGCTTTTGCCAATTTTGTTATAATTTTGAAAAAGTGGGTAACATTTCTTCAAGAAATGACCACAATCTACCCTTTTTAATTGTGAGAATTTTTTTATGTGTGGTACTAACTTCATGGAACCATTTCCCAACTATTTTGACATCACATACATTTTGCTTGTCGTTGATAAGACCTATGATTTGAAAGTGGTTGCGGAGTTTTATAAAGCGAACATCTTCTCTCGGTTTGGCATTCCACAAGCCTTGATTAGTGACCAAGGCACCTAGTTTCACAATCAAACAATTGAGGCATTGTTGAATAAGTATGGAGCTACTTATAAAACTTCCACATTCTACCACCCATAAATTAATGGGCAAGATAGAGATTCCTATCGGGAAATCAAGTCCATCCTTGAGAAAATGATTAATCTAAATAAGAATGATGCATCATGGACATGTATGATGACTTATAAGACCCCGATAGGTATGGTACCATAACGGTTATTCCTTTAGATACCATGTCATTTACCGGTTGAGTTAGAGCAGAAAAAATATTGGGCTATCAAAGCTTCAGTATGAGTTTTGATGATGTTGTTTTGCATAGGAAGTTGCAATTGCTAGAGTTGGAGGAGATTAGGAATTATTCCTATGAGAACACTTTAAATTACAAGGAAAAAAAATGAAGGCATGACATGATAAGATGATTCTTAGAAAGAATTTTGACATTGGTCGAAAAGTATTTCTATTCCAATTGTGATTTCATTTATTTCAAGGAAATATGCGTTCTCATTGGACAGGTCCTTTTGTGGTGACAAAATTTTCCCCATGGTTTGGTAGAAAGGATAAGTGAGGGGACTTTCAAAGTGTTCAAGTTCAATGCCAATGTTTGAAGTCATATCTTAAAGGGTTTCAATCGAAGGGAGTCGAGAAAAATGATCTTGGCGACCCAGTTTCCGAGCAGAGACCTCAATAGAAGTTTGTCCAGCCGACAAAATTAAATAAAAATGGTTTTGATCTTTCCGGAATTTCATTTGAAAAATTTCTTTGAAGTGATGTTATTGTTTTTCTTCATGATTTAAAAAAATGAACAACTTTATGCTTGGTGTGCTTATTTTTTTTATTTTGCAGCACAGATAGAGAGTTTTTTAAGTGTGAAATGGCCACATCATAGAGTCAAAACGAAGAAAATATATAAACCGCCAAGCCCAACGTGGAGCGCACACCCAGAGACACGATTTGTGGAAACCAAGCTGGGAGTTGTTTCCTAGTACAAAGCCAGGTTGCACAGACTGGGCGTTAGACCTCACAATCTAAGCGCCTTACCACTATGTGTGGCGTGGCGCAAGTAGAAGACGCACAAATCGTGAATCTTCTACATGGTCTGTGTGCCCAGGTGGTGTAAAACCCCTTATTTTATTCATTTTTGGAGCGAATTTTTGCTATCTTTTTCCTCCTGGTAACCAACCCTACAGACTTCCTTACCCCCCACCTCTAAATCAACCACTCCACCATCTCCAACCGCCAAAGCTTTTACCTCCACCACCCAAATCCTTACCCTACCATCCCTAAAAAATTCTCATAAAACAAACACAACCATCTTCTCCCCCAAATCAAGAAATTTGAAAATTCCTCTCCAAGAACACCCAAAACCTAAATTTTGGGGTTCTTTAATCAGGAGAAATTGTGCACAATTAGAGCTTAATAATGGAAATTGGGGATTTTAGGATGCTTCTAAAATGACTTAGAGCACTCAATACAATCCGACGAGGCTAAAGCACCATGTTGGGTATTTCTTAAAAAAATCTCTTTTGTGTGTGATTGTGATTTTAATGGTGTAATTTGGATTGTTTTGCTTCATATTGTTTGTAGTTGAATTTTATTGATTGTGGTTGTGGGTGAAGTGCATATTGGTTGTTGTAATGGATTATGGGTTGAATTGGGAATTGGTATTGTGTGATTAAGTGTGTAATTTGGTGAGAGGGTTGCTGGTGAGTTCAGTATGTCTCCTAAGAAGATAATGAATGGAGTTAGCAATTCTGCCCAACCATCTCCTAAGAGCCCTACCACTGAGTTCCCTATTTCAGTTTGAGTTGGATACAGGATAATATTTCCATCCATTGGGATAAGTTGGTTAGACCGGGTAAGACAATATTAGTCATATGTTTTACTCGCAAAAAAATGTTAGCTAAGTTGGGCTTGTTGGATCTGGTTAAAGGGATTTTGTCTCATGGTGAACTAGAGGAATTATTGGATTTAGAGGTGCCTACATATAAGTAGTGGATGCTGGATTTTCTTCCCTCGCTGAAAAAGCACACCTGCGAAGATGGTTCACGCACGATAAAATTCCATCTAAACAATCATAGGGAGAAAATGACATATAATGAGGTTATAGTTGCCTCTGGGTAAACTTAAATCGCGAATTTGGAGTTGTTTGATCATGCACCGGGGTACAATGATACTAACTTTTCAGCACTCTTTACAAGCAAGACGGGAACTCATAGAGATAAGAGCTCTCTCATTGTCCACCCGGCAATTCGCTATATGCACCTACTCCTCTTGTGGACACTTTTCTACCACAAGGAGGCTAACAATTTCCATTTATTTGATTTGAAATGTCTTTGGAAACTAATGCCTAGAGGTTGGAGTACTCCTGTTTGGGTCAACATATGGGTCACGGGCTGCATTAGTTTGTCAAAGAAGAAAAGCGGTAGCATTAGTATAGGCGGGATGGTATCACTCTTAGCGACCTCTATGAAGGTTAGGCGTCGTAGACTCTTCGAGCCGGTTGGTCGTGACCCCAACAGTCACTTTTACACCTTTCAGAGGTTGAAGAGGCAAAGATGATCCAGTCGCACATGACCCCAAGCGATTTATTTGGCTTTACTGTGTGGATAGTACACCTTACATGGTGCTCCCTTCGCCTTGTATCACATCTAATTCTGCTAATTTTTAGGACTATCGCTCCACCGAGGACACCATTTTCGTAAACAGATGGGGGACAGAGGTGTTCACAGAGGCGGCATTCTGGCACCATCACGGGCCCCTCTATCGGACTCCCTCGCTCATTTACAGCAGAGTCTCCAGTACATTGACCAGAGGCTTAGGGGTATTGATTAGATGATTAGGGGTGTGGAGGAGAGAATTAAGGGTGTTAAGCACCGACTTGTTGGTTTGGAGCAGAATCGCAGAATTTAAGTACTGGAGAGGTATAATGAGATGGAGGACAACATGGATAGGATAGTTTCGATGTTGTCATCCACGTCTTTTGGTGGCGCTCCGCCTATAGACTCGGAGGACATGCACAGGAGGCGCAAGCCAGCATGGTGTTGTGGGACCCTCAAGGTCCTATGTGAATTGCTACTTCCGGGTTAAATCTATGACACTCATTTAGGTTATCCAGGAGCAAGTTATTGAAAGCGCTGATCGCTTGCTTTAACTATATTTGAGGAAAGGGGAGAGGTATCTCCATGGTGAATGAGAGATAACTCTCCACAATGTGTGGTTAAATGTAATAGAGGTAGAATAACATGTCAATGATCAATGGATAGATTGGAAGCGTGAATCAATTATGCCCAAGACTCTTATATTTCATATTTCTACTACTTGTAATTGCAGGATGATTTAGTTCTTGAGTTTTAGTTTAGTCGCTTGATAATCGTAGTGTATATATATTGTGACGTTTATAATATGTGTATTTTTATTTACGTGAATTACATGGTCAATTTGTCCTTCTTCTATGGAACTATTCTTGCTTGCTATAATCTGATAAATTGCATTTAGGAATATTAGGCGTTTAAAAGCGCATTTTTGAGAGGTACGACGACGACCTTCCAGTGGTGCTAGCACCATGCACGACAGTTGCGAACTGCCATTCATCACCTGATTTATTCACCATCGATGGGGTCATCCTGCACTAATGATACAACAATACCCGAATTGAATGATAGAGTTCAAAAATAAAAGACAAAAAATAAGAAAATTAGCAAGAATCACTCGGTCTTTCTGCCGCTTCTGGCTTGTTTCATTGGTGACCCTAAATCTGAGCCTGAATCACATGAGAAATTGGCGAAAGTATTTGTGTTCAGTTAGCAATTGGACTTGATTTTATGATTTGCAACATTCAGTACAACAGGGACTGAGTGCAATTCTGTTTTCAATACAAACTTTCATAATATCACATCTCTTTCATATTACTGTACATAAGTACAATCTAACATGCACACATTCCCTCAAGATGATTAGGAGCATTGTACAACCAAAATAAACTATTACAAATTCTACATTTTACAAATTCTGGAACCAAAAACCTCGGGTGGAAGTTGAAAGATAATCGATCCAATTTGTTCTTCCGGTGGATGTTGTTTACATCCTCCTAAGATCATCCATAAGGGCTTCAAAAGCGCAAAGCTACCTGGCACGGGTTCCTTTGCGCAGAATGGCTTAACTGCATTGTTGCATCAACTTCACCCTGCCTTCAGTTGAACTTCTTGAGCGTAACCAAAGAATAATTTCTACAGGCAATCGATCGTGATATGTATTAGTTTTGCCCACTTTGGAATCTCTTTCCAGGATTGATTTCAACATCATCATTGTTGGACGTATAACAAGAATCCGGAACAGTTTGTGATGTCGCTAACTT
>JAULKM010012121.1:0-14714 GCA_032355605.1 Rubia tinctorum
GAGAACTTAAACGGGGACTTTGGGTCCAGAATTGGCTTCAACTTCCCTTCTTCAAAGTAAGGGTTCAGCTCCTTCAGGACAGATCCCTTGGAAACGACCACGAACCGGATTGTCGGAGGAACCGGATCTCCCATAATCGAAACTATCTTCCCCTCTTCTTTCACTGCTTTCACACCCTTGCCGCATTCCCCTGTACACCAAATTACAAGAAAAGATCATCGTAAACCGACAACTCGATTAACTGAGACAACCTGTAAAAATAACCATATTGAGTGTGTCTCAGCCTCACCAATGGCGTCATAAACGACATCGAATTTCTCCCCCAGCTCTTTAACGTAGTCGATCTTGTAGTCCACAGTCACATCAGCGCCTAAGCCTTTCACAAACTCGGATTTGGCCGGACTGCAAGTGGCCGCCACCTTGGATGCGCCGAAGTAAGCCTTTGCCAGCTGTCACATCAAGCAAGTTAGTACAGATAATTAAAAATCACCATGTATGTGAACAAGGACATACTATAAGTTAAAATTACCTGAACGATGAGGGTTCCGACACCGCCGCTGCCGCCGAGAACAAGGAGGGATTTTCCGGCGGACATTCCGGCGGCTTCGAGGCCTCCGAATGCGGTTTCCAGCGCGAGAGGAAGACTAGCGGCCTGCGAAAAGCTCAGATTCTTGGGCTTGAGAGCGAGAACCTTCTCATCCACAGCAGAATACTCCCCCAGTGACCCGAATCGGCTGGGTTTCACCAGCGAGCTCTCGTTTATGTCTCCGTATACCTCATCGCCCACCTTGAATTCCGTCACGCTGGAGCCCACTTTCACCACCACGCCGGCGACGTCGTATCCCGGAACAATCTACAGAAAATGGAGTCAGTAAGCCGATTCGATTATTCCAAGAAATTAATTGGCCGGGGATATGGACGTACCGGGAGCTCAGAATCAGTGGCCTTGAAACCACCCATCATGCGAATGTTGTCGATGACATTGAGGGCGGCGGCGGCGACTTTGATCAGAACCTGGTCGTCTTTGACGTCGGGAACGTCGACCTCTGATTCGAACTTGAGGACATCCTCCGCCTTGCCGTACTGGTTGTAGATCCAGGCCTTCATCTTGGACGGGATGGTTGCCATGCTTGAGTGAAAACTGAAACGATACGGAGTGTTTGGGCTTTGGATGCTAATAATGCAGTAGGGTTGGATCACTGAAACCACTCCACCTCACCACAAAGCATTTAATATTAAACAGTCCCGGAGGGGCCAAACTCGAAGTGAACATTTTGTTTTAATCCATAGTTTGTGGTTTTCATTGAGGTGTTTAGCTCGAACCATGTACTATATTTGAACTATTTGTCGCACGTTTTCTTATCTTGAAGTGTTCATTTTATTTCACTTTCCAATAATGACATAATTTAATGTAATTATAATCACTCATTTAACTTTTTTTCCCTTTCATTCAATTTCATCCACATAATTGGTATCACCTAAAAACTTGTGCAAGAAATAGAAATGCGACAATAAGTTGAACAGAGGGAGTAGCACATTTTTTATTACCTCTCCGTCCCAATATTAGATGCACACTTACTATTTGACAATCAATGTTGTCGAATTTTAACCACATAATTGAATAAATATATAAGCAATAGTACTATCGTATGTGATATTGTTGTATTCGTCATAATAAGTAGTTTTCAAATATCAGCTTTTTATTTGTCGTTGCTATACTTAGTTAAACATATTAACTATCAAACATGTTTATTGAAAATCGTGAAGAATATTCTTTGCACCTTATGGTGGGACAGAGGGAGTATAAGTATTTTTGAAAAGTTATAGAGTAAAATGCATTTTAACCCTATATTTTGGTTGAAACGCGAATATGACCCTGTAAAATATGAAAGTAGCAATCTAACACTAAATTTTGGATGAAAGTGTCAATTTAACCTAGCAACGTGAAATTGGTCGAAAATCGGTAAATGGCCATTATACTCTTGAGTTTTTTTAAAAAAAATGACCGTTATACCCTCTTCCTCTCTTCTCTCTCTTCTATCTTCTCGTCTTCCCAATCCACTTTGTCGTTGTCTTCCCCCAATCCATCTTCTCGTATTCCCAAATCCAAGTTCTCCGCCACCGTTTGCTTTGCTATGCCAATCTCGTTTAATTGCTGTAACCCTTAGTCGTTGTATCCCTACCTTCGCTTTATAAACCGCTCCACCGCTGCCAACATTTGCTTTGCTCGGTCGCTGACGATGCCAATCTTTTTCTTCAGCGACATTCCACATCAACAATGGTTGCACGATGGTGCGGTGGCGCAGTGTTCGCTTCTCTTTGATGGCCGTAGCGCAGTGGCGTGAGATCATCATCCACAACAGGTCGGGTCGAGTTACGGTGGAGCACTCAAAATCTCAGGGCGCGGTGGCGGAAGATTGCCATCCACGTTGGGTAGGGTTACGACGGAGTACTCAAAAACTCAGAGGGCGGAGTTTAGGGGTTTAGGGTTTGTGACTGCGAGTAAGACGGAGCGCTCGAAATCTCAAGGTAAGTCAGGTCACGACGGGTAAGGTTACTTCCAGGGTAGGGTTATGGTCAGGTTAAGATCGGTGGTGTTGGAGATAGTGCTTATGAGGTGGTGCTAGAGATGGGGGGAAGGAGGTGGAGCGACGATGACAAAGTAGCGGAGTGGCGGTGACGCTATGGATATGGTCAAAGAAGAAGATGGTGCTCTCGGCGACGGTGGTGGCTCCGGCGGCGACAGTTTAGAGTGTTAGAAAATGAGGAAGAAATCTAGGGGTATAACGGTCATTAGGTTTTTTAGTTTTAACGTTAGGGGTATTTTTATTTTTTTCAAATTAGGTCAATGTCTGAATCTTTTAGTCAACACCGGAATAGTGCAATTTGGGTATATCTGCACCATTGCTCTAAAATTTAAGGTTAGCTTAGTACTTTCAGATTTTACAGGGTCATTTATGCACTTTCACAATTTAATAGGGTTATTTTTCACTTTTCCCAAATTTATATTAGCATTATTTACCAATTTTTCGTGAGTAAAGTATTGGGAAAAACTGTTTTTCCATAGGCTTATAGACTGACAAGGTTTAATTAGAATAATAAAAAGGTAAAAAGTTTTAGTTGCAATATTAAAATTTTATTATGCAACGTTCAGTAATTATAAGTTTATGATCAAATTAATGCAACTCAAACATTTTATCTTGACTTCTTCTAATTTGCAGTTTAAATCTTGGTCATTTATAGCTTATGGAAAGATAGTCTTTCAAGAGACAAACTCTTATTCATGAAAGAATATAATTTGGATTAATATAGTTGTTTATTGGGTAAAATACAAATCTAACACTATTATTTTATGAAAGTATCAATCCAATCCTTTAAAATCTAAAAGTGCGATCATAACCATAAGTTTTTCAACAAATGTGCCGATATAATAATCTTTTGGCACTATTCCGATATTGACATGGCATTTTTCCGACATTGACCCAAGCTAAAAAGACTAAAATACCCTAATCTTAATACTAAAAGTTTAATGACAAAAATATTGCTAGGGTTCTTTTCCATTTTAATCTAAAAAACTAGTATCGTTGCTCCGCCACCGCTGCCACCTGCAAATAAACCCGAACCCAGCTTGATTAGTTGCTCGAAATGTGATTCCAGTATCTCCAATCATCATTGCATGTGATAGTCATAGCCTTCTAAGAAACCGACATGCACACCCCTCATGTCCTCTTATCAATCCAAACCTCCTATACACACACAATCACACAAGAATCATTTCCTCAGTTCTATCTATAACATTAAAATCTTTAAAAGGGCATAGGAGGAACCAGGGGGTGAGGGGGTGCTGGCGCCTCCCCTAGAATTCGGTGGCTCAAAATTTAGTTTTTGGCGCCACGGGAATCCATGGGGTGGGCCCCCCCCCCCCCCCCCACTTAAAAATTTGCATAGGGGTTCCGGCGGGTCGGCTGAAGAAGACGGTTGAGCACTAATTTATTTTTATTTTTATTAACTAAACAAAACAACGTCGTTTTACCATTAGTGAAACGATGTCGTTTTATTAGTGTAAAGGCAAGCCCAATTGGCCTAAATAATAAACCCTACCCATCGGCATTCTGAATTTCTGAAAATACTCAGACTCGGAGCGTGCTCGCCCCTTCACATTTCCCATTCCCGCTTCCTCCGTTCTTCCTCTGCTCCGCCGACCTTTCATCCGCCGCTGCCCTCTATTCGCCTCTGTCTCAGACTCTCAGCGTCTCCATCCGACGCCCTCAAAGGCTCAGCCTCCCTTGCATGAGCTCCTGGTTCCGCCACTGCAAAAGGGTACCAAAAAAATTAAAAATCCAACCTTTGTTCCATCATCGAAGAAGTTATGCTTGGAGAGAAGAACATATATGTCCACCTTCCTCAATTTCCTAAACTTATCATCTTTCAGCACCCGCTTGAGAATGTATGCGTAGCTAGAGGGCAGTTTGGACTCACAGATGAATACTGCCGTTGAGGCATCCCGGAAAGCCCGGTTCAGGCATGCCAGCAAGCAGATCTACGGCGGGTAGAGCACTGAAAAGACGCAGGATTCTGGGATGTCACCAAATATCGGCTTCATCACTGAATTAAGACACCTTTTTGGCTCCGACAAAATCAAGGATTCATTAGCATCGTCGCTGCCTGAACCAGGCCCACCCCGCTTCTCCGTTTCCCAGCCCATACCCACTCCGCCCCAACGCTGCTCAGCCCAGAACCGCCCCGCCCCGCTGCTGCCTAGACCAAACCCGCCCGCCCTGCCGCTGCTTAGCTCAGACTAAGGCGGAGTCGACGCGTGAATCAGAGCTGCATCCTTGCCCAAAGCGGTGTCGCCCGGATGTTGGACCTAAAGGCTAGATTCGCAAAGCCATCGGAATCGACTATGTAGATGAATCAGCTATTAGAATCATGGGTCTCTATCATAAAACCAATTGGTACTATGTAGGGGGAAGTCATGATCTTATATATTGAGTTGTATAACTATCAACCATCAATGTGGGACTCCAACTCTAACATGCCCCCTCACGTGCGGCGGCATGACATCATCGCGCAAAAGTGGATAGAAATGGGTAATGGACCAACCTTGGGTTCTGATACCATATTAGAATCATGGACCCCTATAATAAAACCAATTGGTACTATGTAGGGGAAGTCATTATCTTATATATTGAGTTGTATGACTATCAACCATCAATGTAGGACTCCAACTCTAACATCTGCCACTATCATCTATTTCGCTTTCCATCTTCATCATTTTCCACGCTGAATTGTGTATTTGGTTGTTTTGACCCCTTTTAAGAATCTAGGCGGTTGTGTGTTTTCTGGGAAGATGAGAGGAGTTTAGGGTGAGGGTCAAATTTGTCCTTCCAATTTTATTTTATTTTTTTTAAAAATAGGTGTATAACAGACTATTACTAATTTCTGATCAATTTCATCCAAAACTTAAGACTAAATTTGCACTTTCAAAATTTATAGGGTTAGATTGACACTTTCAACCAAAAGATAAGATTAGTTTAACACATAACTCTCGTTTATTTTACCTAAATTCAATTGACCATAAACTTTGCCACCTAAATCATACGAGTGACGACATCAACTCCAAACGAATTACGATTAATTAAATTAATGTTCATAGTGACTTAACCTTAGTCCAATAGTTTAAAAGGAGAGTCAAGTGCACTTATGTCCCTCATTTCTCGCTTAAGTGCTAAACATAGCTCTTTTTTTCTTCCCAAAGTGAGGGGATGGTCAGAGATTTTTTTATGTGGAGGATTTATATGTGGGAAGGTGAGAGCCAAATGAAAAGTTGACCTGTGTCAAATTCAAGTTACAGTTAAATTCATTCTTATTTTTTTTCTCTTTTAATTTAAATTTAAATCTGACACTTGTCATTATTGCATTTGCCTCACCTCCCCACGTATAAATTCTCCGCGTAATTTTTTTTTGAGAGTCCGGGGTTGTGAGGGAAAGTGGTAGAAGGTCCAATGGGTGGGGAGATTCGTTGGTTGGGAGTAAAAACGTCTGAAATAAAACTGAAAGTTAGTAAGGAATCATTTTGTCTTTAAAAAATTGATTGACGTCAAAGATTTGAAAGTCTAACTCCGGTTTCCAACAACAAAATACTCCCTCTGGTCCGTTAATATTGTTTTTTTTAATGTCTCTCTTTCACTTTTTATCATTAAAGGGAGGGACAAGAATGCATAACTTAAATTATATCCCTAACTTTAACCTTATTTTACAAACTAAAGTTAATTAATGTTTCTATTAACAAACAAAACAAAAGTAAAAAAGCAAATAAATCACTTATGTCAATGCACTTGCCATATAAAGTGATTTCTAAATATAACTGTTTCCAAAAGTTGGAAACATTATATATTTGGACTAGAGGGAGTAATCCGTTTTCAAGTCAACACTCATATTGAATATATTTGTACTTTCACAAAACTGACGATCATACGTACTTTTACAAGGGAACTAAGGATTACTAGTACATTTTTCGTTAAATTATATTATGACATGTAGGTGAATTGGTGTGGAAGTGGGTTGTAGTTATAGTTTTACACATTTGAACTCTGATTAAATTATGTTAAGAATTTTAGAAGAGTGATGATGTGTTATACATTGTGTTCATATTTTGTGGGATTATTATAATTTCATTGAGATATAATTTGCACTTTAAGTGTTTTTGATGCAAGAATTCATGAATTATGAAGAATTAAGAGGGAGATATACATTGTACTCTTTTTTTCTTAACCAACAATTTTTTTTCCATTGGATTTTTCAGATTAAGGTTTTTAATGATGCGATGCTCCAATGAAAAATGTTCTTGTTTTGTAAGACATGTTTCCATAGATGAAGGTCATGAAAGGAATATGAATTATATTATCTCTTTCCATTTAATTTTTTTAAATTTTAGAAATTAGTTAATTAGAGTTATGATAGATTTTGATTTCTTTACTTTCGGAAGAAGAGTCCGAATTTAGTTTGGTTTCGATTTTGTAATTCACGTATGTATACGTGAGGCTTTGCGGCACACAGGATATTATTCACGCAGACTTCAATTCAAGGAGAGTTTTTGATCAACTATAGAATCACATTGGTTTCCGTGCGGAGAATTAATCACTTCGCCATTGCTTTTGCTTTCATGGTTTTCGTCGTGCAGATCTGCATTCAGCTTCTGGTTTGATAATTTGGTTTCGTTTTTATATAATTATATAAATTATGTTTCGTTTTTATATTGTTTATTTGTTTTGTTTAATTATTATTAGTAGCTAATTTATATATCGGCATGGAATAACGAGCATTAGTTTATAAATCGTGAGTTCTAATTGTTTTATAATTGATTCTTATGTGTTCTTGATTATTCAAATTCTTGTGAAAAAAAAACTAACTAGTTAATACTGTAATAGCAAGATGGAGAATAATTAAGTGTGTATTACTATTTGCTTTTACTTTGGTAAATAGTGTATCAGGTTCTTTTCATTCTTAATGCTATCGAGGGAGGTGTGTATCTTGTTTAGCGGATACTTTCTGGGGCATCTTGGTAAGAGAAATAATTGATTAATTGTAATTGGTCAATTGTTTACAAAAAACGAAGTAAGAAATAATTTGGAGGGTTAAGCGTACCTGTTTTCCTATAACTGATAGATGCGTAAGGATTAATTTATCATTGCGCCTATGATCGATGTTTAACTAATGTGAGTTATTCCGAGCCGATTATCTTCTTCATATATTTTCTAAAATTTTATATTTGTTAAGTTGCATTATTAGTTTTAGATAAAATATGGAAAATTAAGACGTGGTGGCTACACCAAAACTGTTTTATATTAGTAAGAATTATTTATAGTTATTGCTATGTTTTTCGTAGGATCGACTATGCTTACTACTGTACTAAGATCATCTATAGAGTTTGCAGATTATTTTGGTGAGTGAAACGACGTTCACCAAGTGAAGTGTTACAATAACCTTAACTTTACGTTGAAAATACCAATATAACTCTGCAAAATGAGAAAGTGTCAAAAATAATTTTAACTTTATAATGTTTGTGTCAATCTAAACTCGGGCACCGTTGACTTCAACTGTCAACGGGAGATTTGGCCGTAATTTAAGAAAATGGAAATTCAGCTTACATGGGTAAAATGGAAATTCAACTTACAAGGGTAAAATGGAAATTCGGCTTACAGGGGCAGATGTATTTTCGTCATTTCAGATATGATTAATATCCAAATTGATGAGTCAGCGGCATACTAGTGACAAGAGATTATAACTTCACATTTTGTCATAAAGTTAAGGTTAGTTTGACATTTTCTCGTTTTGGAAGGTTATATTGGCACTTTCATTCTAAAGTCATGGTTAGTAGTGTAAAATTTTCATTTTAGAATTTGTGATTTTTCCCTTCAATTTCATAAAAAATCGATCGCTTTTAATCCAAAAACCTAAAACTCCCTCTTCTAGTACTAACTTACACACTTTAACTTTTCATGGCTGTTTTAAAAAGATATTTGACTCTTATCGCCTTTAATTATATACAATTAAAATTATAAGAAACTAATATTCCAATATATTAAGTCGAATCTAACACTATGTCACATGATTATAATCATTACTCATATATTACTATAATTTTATTTTAAAAAAATTGGAGTAGTTAAAATTATTAAATTCTAATTAAATAAGAAGTATCTAGTTCAATTCAATTTATTTGAATTATTCAAATATTTGGATTGATTTTTTATTTGATTAAAATCATCTGCTCCCCCAATCCCACTTGAAATTGCACTTTACTTTTTTACACAATTCTCTACAAAAATTTGACCACATTTAAATAGATATATGAACATCAATATTATCGTATATTGTATGATATTGTTCAATTCGTCGTAACAACTAATTTTTAAATATCAACTTTTTATTTGTTGTTATCATACATAGGTAAACATATTAACGCTAAACATATATCTTGAACAAATACTAATGATTCCGGTGCAATTTCAAATGAGACATAAGGAATAGTTAAACAAGATCAATGAACCGCCATAAACACGTTACACAACTACCTCTAGCACAATGCACGGTCATCTTGTTTCCTCGCGATTTTAAATTCAAGTTCTTATCTAGGCTCTAGCACAGGGCTCGATCATCTTGTTTCCTCGCGATTTTAAATTCAAGTTCTTATTTAGGAAGCACGAGTACGGTAAATAAATCATAGTGCCCATACCGGGTATGTATCAAGTACGGATTCAGTGTGGGTACGGTAAAAATATTGGTTTGACTTTTTAGATACGGGTCAACCGGTACCGGGTACGATACGGTCAAACATACGATCAACATGTTTAGGTACGATTTGGGTACATTGTACCCGATTAAATTTAAATAAAAATTTAAAATCATAAATTAAAAAGAGAATAAAATATCTCTATCGAATGTCAACTCGTTCAATCCATTCATTCTCAATTTATGGAAGATGTTGGATTCTTAGAGTTTGCAAGCTCTCACTTGATGAGTTAGACTTGGAGAATAAGTTTATTGTTGAAGAATGATATCTTCATCCACTTTTTATGCTTATTGCTTTATTTTTATTTTTTTTACTTTGGGTAATGAAATTTATTTGGTATTTTGCTTATTTTAGTCTTATTATTTAAGACATCAAACTATAATGTTGTTATATAATTTATTTGCTAGTTATTAAATATTAAGTTTGAATTATATTAGGATATTTTAATTTACTTAAATTTTTTAAAATATAAAATCAATATTTTAATTTACTTAAATTTATTAAAATATAAAATCAAGTTAAGGATTTATACTCATTTACATTACGACAATTTGAACTACATTCGGAGGTTTTCATTTATTTTAAATTGATTACAATATAAAATTTTATTATTTTTAATTCAGAAATGATTAATTAATTATATTGATAATTTTTAAATTTTTTATTTATAATCATACATATTTCTTACACGTACCCCATAATTTCCAATCGTGTACCCGTACCCCGTATCGTACGGGTGCTCTCCCTCTGTCCCACAACTATTGATCCCTTAACTTTTTTAAAGTCAAATTTAGTAAATTTTGACTATGAATATAAGTTTATATATATGTGATAAAAATATCATATGATACATGTTAACATGTATTTTTTAAATATTAACTATGTTGAATTAATGTGAAAAAATAAATGGGCCAAAAGGGAACAGAGGGAGTAGGTTCTTACTGAAATGTCGCCAAATAACACCACTCCTATCAGGGGCAAAACATGACACTACTAGATAAACCATGGAACTTATATTACACAAAACAAAACACACAACAAACCGAGCCACACATGGATGCCACCTTATTCTACGCCGGCGAAACATAAACTCCGGCTGCCGGAACCCTCAACCCGCACTCATGGAATCGGTGAAATGACCACCTTCCCTGTAGACCTGCGGGAATTGAGCAGTGCAAATGCTTCCAGAGCCTCAGAGAACTTAAATGGGGACTTTGGGTCAAGAACTGGCTTCAACTTCCCTTCTTCAAAGTAAGGATTCAGCTCCTTCAAAACAGATCCCTTGGAAGTGACCACGAACCGGACTGTCGGAGGAACCGGTTCTCCGATGATCGAGATTATCTTCCCGTCTTCTTTCACTGCTTTCACACCCTTAGCGCATTCCCCTGTAATTCATTATTCAAACTCCATCAGAACCAAGATATTTCCATTAGGATCACAGTTTAAGACAGGATCAAAGATCTTTGTTCTACTTCTTACCAATGGCGTCATAGACAACATCAAACTTCTCCCCCAGCTCTTCAACGTAGTCCTTGGTGTAGTCCACGGTCACATCAGCGCCTAAGCCTTTCAGAAGCTCGGCTTTGCCCGGGCTGCAAGTGACCGCCACCTTAGAAGCACCGAAGTAAACCTTTGCCAGCTGTTAAACAAATTACACCCTATCTCAATCACCATTTAATAGAATCCCAGATCAGAATTGGGACATGGATTCATAAAGGAAATGAACAATTACCTGGATGATGAGGGTTCCGACGCCGCCGGCGCCGCCGAGAACAAGAAGGGATTTCCCGGCGGACATTCCGGCGGCTTCGAGACCCTCAAACGCAGTTTCCAGAGCGAGAGGAAGACTGGCGGCCTGTGTAAAGCTCAGATTCTTGGGCTTGAGAGCGAGAACCTTCTCATCCACAGCGGAGTACTCACCCAGAGACCCGAATCGGCTGGGTTTCACCAACGCCTTCTCGTTTATATCCCCGTACACCTCATCGCCCACCTTGAATTCCTTCACGCTGGACCCCACTTTCACCACCACCCCAGCGACGTCGTACCCCGGAACAATCTACACAATTAAAGATCGGAATTAAATACGATGATCTGGTGATTCGATTGAATAAAAAAGAGGCGAGAGTGTGAAGTTACCGGGAGCTCGGAATCAGTGGCCTTGAAAAAACCCATCATGCGGATGTTGTCGATGGGATTTAGTGCAGCGGCGGCCACTTTGATCAGAACCTGGTCGTCTTTGACATCGGGAACCTCGACCTCGGATTCGAACTTGAGGACCTCCTCCGCCTTTCCGTGTTGGCTGTACACCCAGGCCTTCATCTTTGACGGGATCTCTGTCATGGTTGAGTGAAATGCTGAATACACTGGAGAAAAACAGATATTCAGATCGCAATACTGGATGCGCACTGCAGGCTGCACCACTTAAATAAAAGGTCGCGGTGACTCGACACTAGAAATTTCTACTTAGTTTAACTGTTTTATTCATGGCGTGGGCTGGGCTCTGGAAAGTTCAGAACGTCGGTGGGCCTTAAATGTTCACTCCGACACGCGTTCACACTGAGCCCTTGGCTATTAATTGAGATGATGACGTCATGCATGAGGTAATTATCCAATAATTATTTATTTATTACAAAATCGGGACATCTTTCGTATTCTTGAAGTAGGGTTGAATATATTAGCATAGTCAATCGGGATCCTGCACTTTTATGAAAATATTTTATTTCATATTTGTTTTGTTTGTAAGAATTTTAAAAAAATAAAATGGCATTATGGTGTATGCCACAGTTGCAAATCAATGAAAAGAATTGAGTTTTAAAACTAATTCTGAAATTTTCATTTCTTGCCAAAATCTAAATACAAGGTTATAAACAAAATCATTCTGAGATTCCAAACTGTAACAATCTCAAATATTACTATCCGGCCTCACATAGGAAAATGAAAAATGTATTCATTATATCATCTAAAACTTGATAAAAACGGATTTAAAACGAATTATAGTCCGATGATAAACATGTGGCAAAAGAGCTCAATGATGACAAAAACGAATTTGAAAGATATTTTTCTAAAAAAACTGTTCTACCTTCAATTTTTTTTAAATGCATTTTCACCTTAGAATTATACATTTTTATTGTAGTATTATATTTCTTGTATTTTCATATTCAAGTAGCTTATAATATTTGATATTTAAATAATAATAAAATAGTACTATCTAGTAAAAATGACACCGTTTCTTTTCTGTCCGTCTCAACAAAAATGACATAATCTAAAAATTACTCAAAATAAATTTTAAATTCTCACAAGCACCCTTTAAATTTCAGCAACTTTCAAACTAGGATTTTTCAAAACATATCTATTTTTCCATATTTATTCTCTGTTATTTCAGCTCATATAAAATATTCAAAGAATATGCAATTTGACTTGGGAAGTGCATAATTTCAGCTTGTGCCCTACATTGAACTACAAAGCGATTGCCTCAAAAAATAAAAACAATACCAGTGTACTTTAAAAAAATAAAAATAAACATCCACTAATTTAAAAAGCAATACTAGTGTATTTGCATCGCTGTCTAGTTGGTGCTAACTATAATTGATGGATTGTTATCCTAATCTTCTAATCACTACTAGCAGTGGATGAGCCTCCCAAAAAAGTAAAAGAAGAAATACGGGGTGATTTGTTCCAATCACTACCATCCATGACAATTATTACGCGAAAATATTTGATCCGATCATTTGTCAATTCACCACTTTGATTTAGAATTTAAGGGGTCCCAATATACTCTACTTTTACCAGTACTATAATCAAATTGTTCCTGTAAATAGTTGGTCCCTATTTTCTGCAGCATTTAAAGGTACCATGCCCTCGCCGGCGCTGCCATTTGTACATCATTCACAAGAAAGAAAAATTATCCACGGTGATCATACTTAACCATATGAGAATGCAAAAACAGCTGAAAGACTACGTCAAAAAAGAACTGCAAAGACCATAACCGGATATGAGAGAACTGATTGCTAGGGCAGCAAAAGCCAGGAAAGACGTTGCCACGGATGTGGTTGCCATTTGAGGGAATTTATCCTTGCCCCAATTCAATTCCCAGTCCTCAACACGAGTGGCGGCAGAGGATGATGCGGAGATTAGAAGATACGAAATCATCTGTGGTCAAGGAACAACACAGACAAACAAGTTCAATACAAAAGCACCTGTAATGGAAGAAGGTACCAAAAGAAATAAGACAGATTCCAGATTGAGGATGCAAATTATGAAATCTGACATAAAATGACTGTTTACAAGGACTGATTATCAAGAGTGTAGCTTCTGCAAAAATCTATTTCAGTCGCAACTGGGATGTGTGTTTAACAACTAGAAAGACTACGACCAGCGTGAATAAAACGACTAAACTTGACCCTCAAAAGCTCAACATCCAATATTCCATCACGTTAGATTAGGTCACACTTAATGCCAAAGGTTCATACAAGCTGACAGGTGCAACCGAGAAGAGAATGATTCCAATTGTTACCACCTCTTCCTTTTTGAAGTATCGCGATAGGAATTATTAGAACCTAGACACCACGTTAGCTCATTAGAGTGTGGCTCCCAGTAATAGGGGGAAGGATTGACCTCAAAGAAAGGTAATCAGAGGCCAATAACAGGGAGATGGTACATAGTACAGTTCCAGACTTCCATACCATTTTCGTATTTGAAGATTTAGAGCCATTACCGAGTCCTAATACACTAAGCAACAACAGCAAATTCACACCTGCCTATCGTGTTCAGTCGAGACACAGTAAAAATGGAACAGAAGAGATGGGGACTTGCCTGATCAAAGGCGAAATCAAAATAATATCTGTACTGGCGCAGGAGATTGGAGCGCCCGGTGGCTAATTGGAAACTCAGATCCAAGACCTGTGCCGCAGAGTATACAAATGCTATTATGTTCACAGAGAAGCAGTACCTGAAAAATACACATACACACACATACAGATACAGATAGTAAACAAGTAATTTCATCTTTCTACCAATGACAGAGAGATAAAAGATGAGAAAAACAAACACCTGAACTCCTTGTAATTGTCGAATGAATCGAGAGCCCAACCCTGATTCTTATCGGCAGCCATCACAGATAAGGAAACCAGAGAAAACACAAATCCAAAAACCCTAAAACCCAACGCCGTCTTCTTCACCACTCCCTCTCTCTTCGCCCGCAACACAGGCGTCGTAGCCGGCCTGAACCTCCGCCCAGTCCCTCCAACTTCCTGCACACTTCCGACGTGGCCACCGGCGTCCAACTTCTTCTTCACCGGCGTCGCCTCCTCCACCACGTACCTATTAGCCACCGGCTCCAACGTCGGAGGCGTAGCACCGGGAAACTTCCCCTGAGGAGTCAGCTCTCCCATCGTGTGCACCGGAGAGCTATGGCCGGAGG
>JAULKM010012132.1:0-14711 GCA_032355605.1 Rubia tinctorum
TTTCTTCTTCTTTACCATAAGTTCACAAATTGCCAATCAATTAAAATCATTAGCCACACGTGTCTTCACCAACTCTCCATAATTAAATTCACCACGCTTTACACGTCCAACCCACTCGAATCTATCAATCCAAACCAGATCTATTAAACCTGAGCCGACACAAATTGAGCTGGACCATCTGATCTGAATCCATTTGAACAACCCAATTTCATCGTGAGCAGCCGGAAATGAACTTAACTTCTTGGCGAGTTGGAGACCTCGTCGGCAAAGGCACATTTCGACCAATGATTGTCGTTCACACTATGTTTCCGAAGGTTACACATTTAAATTTTTATCAGTATCTCACCTCCATATCAAGTACTTTTCTACCTATAATTTTTTCTTACAGCGCGCAGTACAAGATCCAAACTAGAAAAAACGGGAAAAAAGGGGAGAGAATTGCATGCTAATGCCTATTCAAAATTCTACTTGGGAGCTTTAAAACATGGGAAAAATATTGTAATCACATGGGAAGGTGTTTAGTTGAGATTCGTAGTGGTACGATAATGGGTAATAATAGAGCGGAAGTTAGTGCAAATCCTTAGTTTAATGCCTTACAAAATGTTTCACATGGCATCACAGGACACCCCATATGAAAGAGATCCCTACTTCTATGCTTCTCTTTCTGCTTTGTTGAAAAATATATCTCACATCTATTTCTTACAAAAATGACAACTAATATATAAGGTGTTGGGTCACATTCACTTAGTACCAAGTGGCTTTAAGATGGAAGCTCAAAATATCTCTAAATTTAACATGGTATCAGAGCCCATGTTGGGTTTATTGGGCCGATGTGTGGATCCCCTTTAATTTGGCCCGATATGGATCGTAGAATGTTTCCACGTTGTCACGTGAGCGGGCGTGTTGAAAGATATATCTCACATCAGTTTCTTACAAGAATAATAAAAAATATATAAGGTATTGAGTCACCTCCACTTAGTACCAATTGGTTTTAAGATGGAAGCCTAACATACCTCTAAATTTAACATGCTTCTTCTGCTGCTAATTAACATTCCAAGTTGATCCTATTTCGGCAGTTATTTTTTTGGAAGGTCGGAACCCAGAGTCTATTTCGAACCCCATTAAAGGAGGTTTTTGATCGATTTCGATAAAAAGCATAACCAGAGAAAACACTTTGAAAGTACCTTTAATGATCTGATATAACCGCCTTTAGTAGTACTAGTGCTAGTGGACTATAACGTTTAAAGAACAAATTTCAATTACAAATTTATATTTGAAAGAGAAAAGTAATTTAGTTAGGATAATTTTAATCAGCTTAAAATTTTGATAAGCAACATAATAATAGTGGAATTGAGGATTATGGAACTTTAATTCTTATTATAGTAAGTAAAATAAGGATGTTAAAGATGTATTCCATTCATAGTATTAATTATTAATCGTAATTAGGCCTTGTTCTATTCAAATTATTTTTACTTTGATTCGTTTAATTCAATTCAGTAAAATCATGAAATTATATTTTACTTAGTTTTGGTCCATTATTTCTATTTATCACTATTTGTTTTAATTTTATTTCAGTCAAATTTAACTTAATAAAAAAAATTCAATTTGGAAAAACATCATCATATTGTTGCTTATAAACTAAATACACATTTATAAAATTATTTCCGAGGGAGAATGCTATTTGGAACAAAATAAATTGCAACTTGCAATGCCTTTTATTAATTGCGCTCCAGTTTTGAGTGGGTTAACTCCCTATAATTTTCAAATTTGACACACTTTTTATTTTTGTATATTTTTTAATTTGTCATATTTCCTCTTATGGTAAAAAATAAATCACTCTCAATCACTCATTAAACTTTTTACCCTCTTGAATAAATTCTCTCCACATATTCTAATTTTAAAACAGTAATAAGTAAATTCATAGTGTGAAACATAGTGAAATGGAAAAGGGATACTCCATCTACTCCATCTACTCCATCTGTCCCACCTCTATATGCACTTCTATTTTTTGACACTATTCTCTATTAAACTTTGATCGCATATTTGAATAGGTATATGGACAAAAAAATTATATATGATATTGTTCAATTCGTTGTAACAAGTAATTTCTAAATATCAAATTTTTATTTGCTGATAATATACGTAGATGAACATATTTATGACCAATATATTTTTTGAACAACGTGATAATGATTATGCTGTAAATAGAGCTGGGTGGGGAGTAAATTTCAACCCCAATCCTAAATGCATAGATCGTACCCATGCAAATACTACAAAAGCAATACTCCATCTGATCTCTTGTTTATGGCCTCCTTTGACCGCATATTTTTATGACATGTTTGATCATCGATAACTTTTGTTATATACAATAACTGACATCATGTGAGATATTTTTGGATTCTCCTTAATGTATAGTTTTTGAAAAGTAAAATTTTATTGTTTGTTATTAGACACAACAAAAGTTATCGATGGTGAAACATGCTTTAAAAAAACCCATAGATTTGATACCCTCTTGATTTGTTCACGCAATAGTTATCTTCTCTTATGCTGATCAGCGAGTCTTTAAATTAATTAACTGTAGATTAATCATTGCTTTGACTTTGGCTTTTGGATCCAATGATCATTTACTCGAGTTAATGTAGATACTAAGCCTGGCATCTCGTTATATAATTGGCATTTAGTACTTAAAACAGTTAGATTGTCCTGGCAATCCATATCGCCTAGTATTAATTAGGGTACGATACTTGACTTCTTTTGATTTTTTTTCACATGATTGACCAGTCATTTCAAATTAGTTTTTCCTTTTTTTATAAAAAAAATCATCCATTCATCTATGCAGATATTAACTTGACCTCGAAGATATTAACTTGTTTCCCTCAAAATTCATAAGTACTTGGTAAAATGGAGTTTATGTCAAACAAAGATATTTTACAAAACACCACTTGATTCAAAACAAAATTTATGTTGTTCAAATTATAAACACATTGAATTTACAATAACTTATTGACGAGATGTGTCATTCATATTATATCAAATAACTATTTTATATTTTATTATGATATTAGAGTATGTTCGATCTAGGATCTCCCTCTTAGTTTATCCGAGGTCAAGGAACCTCTACCACCCGACGCTATGGCAATAGCCTGCTCCACACCATGGTCATTAATAATTTCGTTAATTATTCTCTACTTATTTTGTTTACTCCTAAATTATTATTATTTTGACTGTGTTCGTGATTCAGTCACTTTATCTTGGCTGAATCTTCACTGAATACCAATTTTACTAAAGTTGAATATCGTTCAACTGCTGCTACTATTACTAACGTTGAATACTGTTCCACCACCATCGTTGTTGCCGCCACCGCAACTCTATATTACTGTTGTTGCTAAGTTCAAAATGTAACCCTGTAGTCTTTTATACAATGTAACCGCATTCAACAACCAACCGATGTGGGATTATTTGTTTCCTCAACCTTCAATCTTATTTTCCGACCTTGGGATCTCAATTTTGGACTGAACTTTCTTCGTTGCATTTGTTACACTACTATTATTTAAACGTACGTGGGAAAAATAATTTCAACCTAGGAGTGTATTTTAATCACGAACAAGAGATAAATATGATAAATATCAAGAGAGCAGAAGATAATTATACTTTAATGAGGTTGTTTATACGTTGAGCCGTCATGATTAAAAGATTAATTAGCTAGACAGGCAACTGAATGAAGTTGATAGTTCTAATAGCAGAAACTAATCAGTACTAATTAATGCTGTAAGTTGGTAGGGGCACATGGAGGGGATACATATGACACAAGAATAATTAATTAATTTAATTATTGCATATATATAAAATTTAATTAAAGGCAAAGTTTTGGAAAAAATCGTCTTTCCATAAGCATATGGAAATTAAGAAAAGATTGCATTGAAATTATAAAAAGGTAAAAGGCTTTAGTTGCAATATTAAAAATTTACTGTGCAACATTAAGAGTGATAGGTTTATGACCCGATTAATACAATCCCAAAATTTTATTTTGATTTTTTCAAATTTACAGTTTAAACCTTGGTATTTCCATAATTTATGGAAAGACCGTCTTTCAAGAGACAGACTCATAATTAAAAGGTTGAATGTAAGAGTTAAAATTATCCGGGTTCATTATTCTAATATAGACCTAACGCATTTGCAGTAATTTAATCATAAACAAATACTAAAATCTCTGATGTTATTAAGTAACACAAGATAAAAAATCTTAAATAAAATATGTATTTTTTCAGAGAAAGGGATGGATTTTATTATACATTAAGTTGGGAATAATTAAGGTGTTTTTCCTTTAAAATAAAAATGATTACCATATGATGAGAAGGTAACAACAGGCTAAAGCATTCAGAGTGAGAATTGAAAATCAATTTTACACTTTATTTAAATTTTATTTGGATTTAATGTAATAAAATTTAATTTAATTTAATTCAATTCAATCATGTCCTATCAGATCAGATGATCAAAATGAAGCTAAACACATGCTTTTTTCATCTTTAGGAAAATATTATAAATGCTAACACAAACAAGTACTGTATATATTATAAGAGGAAGTCTCATGAAAAATGATGGGTCCAAAAATTGGAGTATTTTCCCGTCATAAACTAAACTGCACACTTTTCATTTTCGTCCGTCCAACCATAAATTGTACACTTTCTAAATTTATAAATTTTACAAAAAAAAATTAATGGTAAAAAGACAACATTGCCCTCATTAAAAATAAAATTGCTAACAAATGCTGAATTAATTTTGGGCTCGGCCCAAAATCAAAACCCTAATTCGCTGCAATGTTTTTCTTAAGGAAATCGACAAATATCTTCGAAGTTCAAATCCTTAAATTCTTTTCGCCCTATCTATTCTTTGATCGATCTGCTCTGTCTTCACTACCATTGTCCCTTTGCTTCACCACCACTATCATCGTCAATTTTCTCTTCATTGTCGCTACAACCTACGTATGCCCTTCATTGCTGTCATCATATCTGGTATTCACCATCGCCGCTCTTCATCATCGTCACATTCGCTTCCATTACCGCCTTTCTACACTTTGTCAAGTTTCGTAATGAGTCTAGAGGTAGTGTTTCGTGACGAATTTATTTATGTTCTGATCGTATATTGTAGAGGCTCACCATTTTATGTTCGGTGTTAATTGATTGTAAATTGATTGTTGTTGAACATACATCTTTGTTTTTTGTACGTAGTGATTAGTTGTATTTTTTTGAATTGTTTACGGAGGGATATTAATGTTTTTTTGGGTGTTGGGGGTGGCTGGCGGGTGGTGGTTGTTAACTGCAAGAGGGTAATATGATCTTTTTACATATCCTGAAATTTTACACATACTTTTTTCCTCTGCAGTTTATGCTGGGATAGAACGAGTATAATTTTATATATAGAAAACATGCATTATTATAAATTAAAATACAAAAAATATACGTATAGACACACTACTCATATTATAGAAGGATACGGATGCCATATAATTTAGAGTAAAGTGCTAAAATAACCGTACCTTTTGGATGAAAGTGCCAATATAACACTGAAATCTTATATGAATCTCTTTGCGAAAACTCTGATTTGCGGAATATCGGATCTTTGTCTGAACTAGGGATCTCGCCCAACCTAGCTCACACGCACGAAATTGCAGCGTCTAGCCCACAGGGTACACTCAATTCCGACTTGCTATCTGAATAGCCCGCAGGTTTAGATTACAAGGTTTCTCTATAAACTAACTAGCCTGCATGGTCATCTTACAAAGGAGATTGAAATTTAATTAACCCGCAGGATTAAGCAACAATGAAGATAATGAGAATAACTCAAAATTCTGAATATTTGATTGATAAAAGATTGGTAAAATTCTCAGCCAAACCCTCTCTTTAAATAGAGGAGATTTTCGGCCATACAACCCTAAACACAATTGGAATCTGAATCATCTTATGGCAGTTTGAAGAAACTAAAACCATATTTAACTAGACTTCTATTTTAACCCTAATCTCGGCCGCATCATGTCTTAGAATTAGACTAGAAAATATTACATTATCTACTTTTACCAAATCTAATTCTAATTAGAATAAAAGACAATTTTTGAGAAACCCTAATGGACTGGGTTCAAAAATTATGAATTCTTCAGAAGCCTACATGGCCGAGTTAGTTGGACTGAAATAAAATAATGTTACAATGATCACACTACCTCATTACAAAACTCAGTGGGAAAAAGAGTATAGTGTTCTTCATAATGTCTTCAATTAATCGACAAGCTTAAATAATTAATACAAGCCCTAGCCAACTTCTTCTTTATTTCTTCATCATGAAGTTGATCAATTTAAGCATTCAATGCCGCATCTCTAAACTTCATTCTTGACCTTGTCATCAGTCCAGCCATATCACTTAGAGGATCCTGAACATAACCCTTGAATGTTTGATCAAGACGTGAAATGTCTATATTTATGGTGGCAGTCGTCTTGGGATCTCCATCAAATAAAATACAAAATTAAACCTCACATATATATCATGAGAAGAAGCTCAGTTGTCCGCCTCCGTCGTCGCCACCGTCTTCCACCACCACCACCACCACCGCCAACTCCGTCCACTGCCACCGCCATCCGCCATCGCAGCCATTCGCCATTGGTGTAGCCATCATCCTCCGCCTCCACCTCCGTCGTCGCCATTTTCTGCGGCCGACACCTGCTTTCACTCGCGCCTTCTTCTTCAGCGCGATCAGCTCCTCTCCCACTGCGAGCTTGTTGATTGCAGTGCTCCTCCGCACGAGCTCGTCGATCGCAGTGCTCCTCTACAGTGAGCTCATCGACATCGTCGCCATCGCAATGACACCGGGAACGTCGTTGTCGTAGGCACAAATCATAGAGGCGTTGCTGTACATAGGAATGGATAACAGAGTGTCGACGTCGCAGTGAGAGGCATGAATCAAGAGAAATTGCAGCGGCGGAGCTAGGGCAAGACGTCGCAGTGATCTAGCCGGAGTCGATTGAATCTCGCTGACGTTGCATTGATTACGCTGGTGGAAGAAGAATCACGGCGGGTGGAAGAAGAATCACGGCGGTTGGGCACGACAAAGCGAGATTCGGCGGAGGCGGGAGAATTCGGCAGTAACTGTGGGCCGGAGGCGATTTCAGGCGGTTGCAGGTTTCCGATCAAAGGAGGAGGAAAGAAAAAAAAGAATACTATGATAATTTTGTGATATATATAGTATTTTGATTATTGCACAGTAGGACCCTAAATTTATTAGCATGTTTTAAAAAAAATCCATCCCAAATAAAATTTACAATAATTGCATAATAAACTCTGAATTAAAATTTAGGCGGTTTAAAATAAGCCTTTGAGGGAAAAAAAAACTTAGGGTCTTCTTTAGATTTATTCCTTTTTTAAACAAGCGTCACATGCCTTCTCCAAACGGTTACTATCGTATATGAAAAAGAACCGTCATTGTATATCGAAAAAAGACGCAACAATTGTGTTTTAAAGTGATTAGGGTGCAGGATTTGTGCTTTGGTATAGGTATACCACACATAAATTCCTTAACAGCAACCAGTAAATCTGCTTGTATTATTTCCCAAGAAGCTCTATAAAACTTACCATTGAAACCATCTGCCCTACAACACTATATTCTCCTAGGCTAAAGACAGCTTGCTTCAGCTCCTGTTGATCTACAGTTTTTAGAAGGAGGAGGTTATCCTCATATGTGATTAAGGCAGGGATATATTTGAGGAAATGAGTTAGATCTTGCCCTGTTGGATCATCATTCGAGTCTGTGAGGAGTTCTTTAAAGAAAGTAAACCAGTTTCACCTATGAGTTCTTGATCCGTTAACCACTGATTATCAGAGTTTTTGATTTTCTTAATACCTAGTCTAGTATATTTATCTTTCAGACTATTGTGAAAAACTTGGTCTTAAGGTCGCCATCCCTAAGCCAGTTATTTCGTGATTTTTGTTGCCAGAAGGCATGTCCTTGTTTTAGAGTGAGGTTAAGATCTACCTGGGCATTAGCTAACTAAGTGAGGATGTCACCTGTAGGGTTCTGATCATCACTGATCTGGAGTTCTGCAATCTTTTTTTCCAAGTCTTTTATCCCAAGGAAGATGTCACCAAATTGTTCTTCATTTTAAATTTTAACATCACCTTTAAGTCTAATGAGTTTTAAAGAGATTCTTAACATCCCCTGCTCCTGAAGTGGTTGATTCCAGTTTTCTCTAACCAATTCAAGGAACTGTGGGTGCATTAAACCTCATGTTCCGTTTATCATTTTTCCATTCATTCGACTAAGATTCTAATTGGCTGTGAAGAAAACTAAATTTAAATTAGAAATATGTAGTTTGCCAGCACTTGAATGGTACATGTTGAATGTGTTTATAACGTGAGTAGAAACAAAAGCAACCGAGTGGATGGGAGGTCCGAATGTCCGGCGAACATCTTGTGGCTGCACTGCGTTTACGCGTTCTGTTATGTTGTCATACTGATAGGACGGAGGGAGTAGGCCACAAGACCTCTGGCTGTGGAGTGTTAAAGTCAACATAACAGGAAAAAAAATGCACAAAGTAGGAAGTATTAGAGACCTATCCTAGGGCAAAGCTCTAGGGAGCCAAGAAATGAAGCTGCAAAGAGGTATGGTATAATTTTCCCTTGTACAAAACTAATAAGTTTATTTAAAAATAATATTTTTAAAATTGTTAGCATGACATTTAAAAATGCTTTTCTTCCACAAAATTTTTAAAACATTTTATCCAAAAATGTTTTTAAAAATTATTTAAAACTCGTATTCTCTATATTTTTCGCTCCAACTCCAACTCCAACAGACTTCTTGTTTTACAAACTGCCATTTTTTTTTTGCAATAATGATTACTTTTATAATTTAAATAACATCATTATTTTAATTACTCAACATAGGAAAATGGATAGTTTTATTAATTGATTTGTAAATGTAATTAAATATTTCAAAACTATTTGATTTGTTTTAATTAAGTTGATTAATTTTAAAATAATGATTATTACATTCATCAAAATTATGAGATTAGCTAATGCAGAGTTTTTGCTATGATTTTGAAAAATAAGACAATCTTTTGGACAAAAGAATTAAAGGAGTCAAATTTTAAACACTGGTCTTTTAATAATTAACTATTTCTCATCGAGTGAATAAATAAGACAATAATATTAATACCATGTTGTGATTCATGTCAATAATGTATTGACAATTATAAGTTTTAAATACCATAAAAAATTTAAAAATCGATTTTAAAATGAAGAAAAAAAGAGAAAATGAATTACCGGATGTTTCAAAGGTTCGATTTTATCTGTTTATTCAACAAGAATTAAATGTTACAATGATTTAGACCTAGATTTTTATGATATAAATGGAGAATTAGTAAGTTTAGGTGTCAAATTAATGGTTACATAAAATATTTAATTCTCCATGTTATTTTTTCAGATATCTACCCATAGAGAACCAAACCTTCTCTTTTATCAAAATCACTATAGAGATGAAATAGAGTATATTTTGGATCTCAAGTCATGTGTAAAATATTTAAAATCAATTAAAATACCTGTTATAGAGAATCAATTGGATAAATGCCTTAGCTCTTCATTTCACTTAAGCCAAGCAGCACGATAAATTTTTTAATAGATATTACTTAACTCGGTTTTGGTTTGTTAATTTTTTTTACTATGTTAATTTTAGTTTAGTTCACATCAATAAAAATCAATTTGGGAGAACATGACCTTGTCACAGTTTATTTTAGAGTAAAGTGCATTTATACTCCAATTCTTTGTTTAATGCATATACATCCCCAATTTTTTAAAAGTGCACTTATACCCCAGTTCCTTGTTCAGTGCACATATACCCCTCAATTTTTCAATGCCGATATCCAACTATAGAAGTATATGTGCACTTTAAAAAAACATGGAAAGGTATACGTGCACTTTCGAAAAACATGGAAAAATATGTGCATTTAAAAAAATTGGAATATATATGTGCACTAAACAAAAAACTAAGGGGCATAAATGCACTTTACCTTTTATTTATATTTTTAAAAATAATTATCATCCACTCATTAAATAAAAAAAATTCCACTCAATTTTATCCACATTTCTACTTGCATAAATAACGCCCAAAAAATAATACTCCATATGTTTTCCTTATACTGACACACTTGCCTTATCTAAGAATTTGCATTTTACTAACATACTTGGTCTTTCAACACAAAATCTTATTTTATACATGCTAAACTTTAGCTCAGGGTTTATTGTGCAATTATTGTAAATTTCATTTTGGGATGAGATTTTTTTAAAAAGATGCTAATAAATTTAATGACTTGCTATGCAATTATCAAAAAGCTATAAATATCACCTAAATTTCAGAATTTTTGTTTTGTTTTTCCGATCGGATTCTCCTCCTCCGATCGGAAATTTGCAACTGCCGTCATTCGACCGCCGTTCCGCCGCCATGCGCCACCAATTATTCATCGGGATTTTTCTTCTTCTGCCACCGCTTTTCCCCCAAGATTGAGATCGAAGCTTCACCGGAGCTGAGCTTCTACGGTGTGGATAGATCAATGTTTCCGGCGGCTGCGAGGTGAACGACAAAGAGAGAACGGCGAGTCAACGAGGCTGATTCGAACGGCGATGAGGCTAGGGATTTAAGATTCGAACGGCGACAAAAAAGAGCTCTGAGACTAAGAGGAATCCGCTGCTGGCAATTTTTGAGGGTGGAGTTCTGCGATTTTGCGATGAAGAGAGAGATCGACAACGCTGCAGAGATCGACAACGCTTTTCGGTGAGGAGAGAGCTCTTCGATTTCTGGCGAGAAGATTGATGGTGCTGCAGAGGAGATTGACGTTGAGATTTCGCGATGAAGAGAGAGGTGCGTGAGATGCACGCGCCAGAAGGAAGAAAGCGGTGCGCATCCATCTCACACGCAGCCGGGACTAACCTCGATGAGCTGCAACGACGGTGAACGACAAGGGCGGCATCAAAGCTGGGCTTAGGTTTCTGAAAGGTGAGATTTAATATTGTGTTTTACTTTTTTTGAAGACTTGGTGAGGTATAATAATTATTTAACTAAGGTTTGCATTAGCAAAAATTGTTTGGTTTAGTGGTTAGAACTCTTGTTGTTGAGGTTGAGGTCTCGAGTTCAAATCTTCGTGTGACCTTTATTTAGAAGAATTTATGTTCTTGATGTGTATGTTGAGATTTAATATTATTTAACTGAGTGTATATTCAATAAGAGTCATTGTTGTAGTGGTTATTGCTCTATCCTTAGAGGTTAGGGACCTAGGTTCAAATCCCACCAAGTCCTCTTTTTCGAAGGATTTTTATTCTTAAGGTACTGTAGCTTTTTGCTGATATTTGTAGTTTTTTTCTCTTATTTTGATGTTTTTAAATATTCATGCGAAGTTTAATTGATATGACTTGATGTTTTGTCCTTTATTTGATTGATATGGATTGAGATTTGCAGTTTTTTAAAACTTTCTCAAATTGATGTTTTTAATTTTCCGGCTGATATTTTGGTAAAAGGAGTTGATGGTTGTAGTGTTATTTTTCTGATTCTGATGTTTTTCATATTTCGAATGAGGTTCAGGTATTAGGAGTTGATGTTTGTAGATTTTTGGTAATATGAGTTGATATTTTTTTTAAAAAAAATTTATTGACATTTTATGATTTTTTGAGTGAATAATTTATACTCTTGAGGTACCGTAATTTTTTTGTTGATGTTTTTTATTTTTTTCTCATGTTGATGTTTTTCATTTTCTGGATAAGTTTTAGTTTATATGAGTCGATTTTTTGTAGTTTTTTTTGGTTATATGGGTTGATATTTTTTGTTTTTTTTCTCTCATGTTGATGTTTTTCATTTTCTCGGTGAGTTTTATGTGATACGATTTAATGTCTATAGTTTTGGGTGACATAGGTTGATTTTTTATAGTGTTTTTTTTCTTATGTTGATGTTTTTCATTTTCTGGGTGAAGTTTAGATAATAGGAATTGGTGTTTTTAGTTTTTGGTTGATATTAGTTGATTTTTGTACTTTCTATTAAAAAAATTGATAATTGAACACTTGTTGATTTTTTATGATTTTTACTTGATATTTTGTTAGTTGTAGTCGGCGTATTTTTTCAATTTTTTTGTCAATTTTTATTTGATTTTATTTTTTCGTTGATGTTCTGCTATTTTTTGCTGATACTTATAATTTTCAATTCGATGATTATATTATTTTTGATTATTTTTCCATTTTTTTGAATTTTTCTTGCATATTGCAGATGCGCGGGAAAATGATGGGAAAATGGACAAAAAAAAACCCTGAAAAATAGTAGTGATATGTCCCTGTAAAGTTATCGGAAGTAGGTCTCTGTAAAGTTATTATAGATAGGTATCTGTAGCTAGAATATAGCTAGAATTGCATAAATGCCCTTGTGTAAAGTTTAGTCTTGCTCACAGAAGACCATCTTTTTGTCAAATAAACCAGAATTTAAGTTAACCCTTATTCTCTCGAATTCATTGGTTCAGTTAAATAGAAATTTGATTAAAGGAAGTTTTGCTTAATATAGTTATGAGTGGGTCTCATGGTAGGCGATTTATCCGTAAATTTATGGATAGACCACTTATTTTTATCTTATACACCGCATTTGTTAAATTACATATTAAATTTAGAAATATTGAAAAAATATATATTATTTTTTAAATATGTTCACATCCAAATACATATTATTACTTGTTTTAAATTTTAAAGTACAATATTTAAATTTAATTTAAAAAAATACAACAATTAAAGTAAAAACTATAGTGGACTGTCCATAAACTTATGGAAATGCCGTCTTTCCTGAGACTTTCTCTATAGTTATATTGTCAGTATTTTTTAATGCACTTATTTTTCATTCAATTTCAATTTAATCCAATCCAATTCAATTCAATTCAATTCAACAAAGACAAAATTAAAAGAACGTGACCTAATATCATCCACTCAATCTGTTTTACCTTAATATAGTCCAGCTCCTTTAATGTCTTTTAAATCTCATGTAAATTAAATGTAAGAGAATAGTGCATATATAACTCTATATAATTCACATAACTCCAAATATAACATTCTGATAATTGAAAGTGCAAATATAACCCTTATTAATAAGGGAAAGTGCAACCATTCCAAAACATTTAAGCCGAAATTTGATGAAATATCATTTAAGCCCTTCTAAAAAATGAATTTACTACCATATCCCTAAATCTGAACCCTAATTCAACGCCGCTGCTTCTTCTTCTTTGTCATTTCCGTTCTTGATTTCATCGCAGGGCCGAGTCTGTTCTAATTTATTATCATATTCCCTTCTCTCCTTGATATGTGTTATATTGTGTTCATATTTTGTGGGATTATTATGATTTTATTTAGATATAATTTGCACTTTAGGTGTTTCTGGTGCATGAATTTATGGATTGTGAAGAATTGAGAGGGAACTATACATTGTATTCTTTTTCCCTTAACCAACGGTTTTTTCCCACTGGGTTTTCCAGGTTAAGGTTTTTAATGAGACAATGTGCTCCAATGAAAAATGTTCTTATTTTATAAGACATTATTCCAGCAGAACAGGAAGAGAGACAAAAGCAGAATTGCTGAAGATATGGGGTGGAAAGTGAAATATTGAAGAGATTTGGATTTGAAGAAATAAAAATACTCACTTCCCATATTGATAAGGATTATATTATCTCTTTCCAATTGAAATTCCTTAATTTTAGAAATTAGTTAATTAGAGTTAGAATATAATTTGATTTTTTTTTCGGAAATAGAATCCGAACTTGAATTGGTTTCGGTTTTGTAATCTGCGTATATATATACATGTACGCAGAGGGTTTGAAGAAGGAGACATTACATACATTATCTAGGATGAGTTAGTTTGGAGTTTTTACGTTAGGGATTATTTGGTTTCATCAGCAGATCAGTGCGCAACATTGATCGACCATCCAAACTTCCTGGTTTGCATTATTTGGTTAATTTCGTTTTCGTTTTATTCTACCGATTATGTTTAATGTTCATATTAATTATTTGTTTGTTTATTTAATTATTATGAGTAGCTAATTCATATATCGGCAGAGAATAACAAATGTTAGTTTTTAAATTGTGAGGCCTAATTGCTTTTATAATTGATTCTTGCATGTTCTTGATTATTATTGGTTGAAACTTAATTCTAATATGTTTAAGCCCGATCAACTTGGATGTTTTTAGAATATTGTTGTTAAATTTTCGCCAATCCGTAATTGTTGGATGAGATTAGTAAGTGGCACAATCTTGTGAAAACACCTAACTAGCTAAGACTGTAATAGCAAGATGGGGAACAATTAAGTGTGCATTACTACTTGTAAATACTTGGGTAATTGCTATATAGGGTTATTTTAATTCTTAATGCTATTAAGATGTGTTCTAGTTTAACGAATACTTTCTGGGGACATTTTGGTAAGGGAAACAATTAGTTAATTATAATTGATTAACTGTCGATAAAGTAAGAAAGAATTGGGGAGATTAAGCGTACCTACTTCCCTATAACCGATAGATGTGTAAGAATTGATTCATCATTGCGCCTATGATCGATAGTAACTAGCATGAGTTATTCTTAACCGATATCATTTAAATATATTATTTCTCATTTTTAGATTCATTATTTGCAATTTAGTGTTAGAAATCATTCTTAAAATTAAGGC